>BQNB010064716.1:0-35210 GCA_026074375.1 Tanacetum coccineum | reverse complement strand
ATACCTATGCTTAATGAAATGCTTTATTAAGGATGATAAGCCAAACATGGACGGGTTTATTGGACTTATACCAGCTCATTGTAGATAAGCTCCTTTAAGCAAGTTAGGTCCCTGTTAAGCTAGGATCAAAGTACTCTCTCATTTACTCTTTTAAGCTTATTTTCTCATTTAGCCTATTGATCTGCTTATTTGTGTTTTTTTCTATGCTTAGTAGTGCTTATCTTATCTTAAAGTAGCTTAACATGTTTAGTCTGTAGGTTAGAAGTTGTTTTATTTGAGTCTTCATTAAAACTGCTCATTCTTAGTCAAATTAGCTTTTTATTAAGTGCTTAATTTTCCCAAATATTTGCTTATTTGTTATTACTATGCTTAGTATTTCATCTGTTTTAACTAATTAGGGCTTATTTGAATCTGTTTTAGCTTAAAAGCTAATTTTCTAATCTTAAAGGGGTGTTTGGGATAAGGGTTTTAAAATGGTAAAATAAGGTTGCAGTCTGTTTTTGGTTTTCAAGTAATTTCCATAAACTCTTATTAGGTTTAAAGATTAGTTTTAATAAGTTTTAAATTAGTTTTGTTAAGTTTTCAAGTTTTTCTTATCAAAAATCCTAGTCTGCTAGTTTTAAAGTTGGAAATCAGCATATTTGTTTAATTGAAAAAAGTTCTCTTAAGTTGTGGGTTTTGTTCAAATATGAATTCTTATGCATCAATTAAACATTTGTTTTGAGTCTTTAGTTGTTAAAATAGCATTTTAAACTTTTAGTCTAAAAACTATCAAGTATTTTGTTCTTTAAAGTCAGTTTTGCAAATCAAGTTTTTGAGCTAAAATCTAGTTTAAGAATGTTGTTAATTTTGATTGATCTTAGCTTAATGATGTTTGATCTTAATCTGTTTCTAGTTTAAAGTTTGTCTAGATTAGTTTTTGTTCTTTAAATCTTAGTTGCAAAAAGTTTTCTTCACTCAAACAACCCAAAAACCAATAGTAGTATCTGTTCCATTGCGATTCTAGTTTTTCTTGCTTATTTCCATAGTTTATTAGCCTTATTCCTAGTCATTAGTGTTTATTTTATTGACTTATAGGATCTTAGACTAAATCTGTTTTTTAAGCTTTTTAGAATTGCAATAGCTTATTGGTCTAATTGGTATAGACTTAAAAAAAAAGTCTAACAATATTTTGCTAAACTGTCATTTAGCTTTAATATGGTAACCTGCCACTTGATAAGTCTTTTTCCTACTTACAAAAAGTTTCAGTAATAAGGGTCCCTTATTAAAAGTTTTTAATTTTGCTTATATTTAGCTTTTTTAAAAATAAAAAAGATAAATTAACAAAAAAGTGCAGGGACCCGGACTCGACACCTGCATTACCTCACCTTCACAACGCCAATAACCTTAAAACCATGCTCCCCTTGGTTCTTTATCTGTTAGACTCTTGTTTCATTTATTTTAATATATGCAAGTAGTTTTAGCTATTAGCATAATTGAATTTTAACAGCTTATCTTTAAAGCTTATTGAGTCTTTTCTTCTTTGTAAACCTCCTTTTAGCTTAAGAAGTTTTATAAAATTTGCTTAAATTTTTTAGATTAAAGTTTTAGTAATTTTTAATTTAATTTTTTTAGTATTATTTAGTTTAAAAAAAAAGAGTTTTAAAAATTTTTAAAAATTCAAAAAAAATATTTTCTGTGACTTTATAAAAAATAGATGAATGCATTTTATTTAGAAATTTGCATTTTAAGTGTTTAAGAGTTTTAATTTGATAATTTTCCGTTTGTCCCGTTATCGTTAATTAATCGTTAAGTGTTTTAAAAATATAGTTAGGTTTAAATTGCTTTTAGTACTTCTAGTTTAACGTGCCTTATAATATGCTTTTCCCACTTTAACGTTATTAGAATTTAGAAACCAAAACCAAACTTAAATACATCAAGCTCGGATTTAGAAACATGAACGTAAATTTCCATTCACCTCTTACCGAGGAGAACGATACCCGTTAGCGTATTGATTAGCTTTATCTCTATCTCTGGACCTAAGAAATAATATCTTTGTAATGGATCTATTGTCTTAATAGAAGAATAAGTTATTTTTATAAATAAATTATTATGGGTTATTATGTTTTTGATACGTATTTTCTACGAAATCAAAATGGCTCCGCTGCCAGGGGAAGGGTAGCGATTTTTACGAGGGATTGTGATTCATCCCGTGTCCGACCTGAAGATTCTGTCCCCGTGAAAGTTTTTTGTTTATTTTAATAAAAATACAAAAATATTTATACTTCTATTTTAATATATTTGAAAATAATCGTTGTTGTCAATGTAATGAATCGGCTCACCTTTAGTATTAACAAACTACAAAGAGAGGTAATAATGGATGGTCAATCCACGAACTTCGACCCGAAAGGAAAGGTTTTAAAACGCTTCCACACCTACCCCCTCCTCCGCTTCTTTGTGCGCTTTCTAGAGAGCTACCGTGCACTTTTGACTATCAGTTACCAAAAATATTTTCCTTTCTTTAATTTATTTTCCTAATGTATTATTTTAAAAATCTATAAATAATCTCACTCTAATCCTCTTATTACGTGTAATTCTATTCACACTACCCACTTATCCATAATTCTTCAACAATGTCTTTGGTTTTCGAGGTGCTCATGGAGTGGAGGTCCGTTTAAACGTGGAAATTGTCGGCGTTGTAACCAATGTTAGTTTCGAGACGAGTATTGTCTGTAACCCGATTCCATTTCAAATGACTGAAACACTCGATATTCTCCTACCCACCTTCACAACCCGAAACATCTCGTTTCGACCAATTTCATTGGTTTTTAGTGTGGAGATCCGTTAGAAGATGGTGTACTTGTCAACGGTGGAACTTGCAAGTGGTGTGGATCTGGTCCTAGAGAAGGATTTTGTTTTTGTTTTGCGCCTTCAAAGAGATGGGACTCATCCTTGAACTCCGAATCAGAAACTCTTTCAATGATCTCCCTCCCAACGATTTTCCCACCCACCTCCACAACCCCCGTACGAATCATACTCGTTGGAATTATGTGGGAACGATACTTACATTTGGTTATGATATTGTCCGCCACGGGTGCCAAGCTTGTCTATGTAGCAATGAACCGGGGCTACGATAATTATTATCCACAAAATCCACCAAGTTTTCCACAACAATATCTTAATTGTGAAAAATGTGGGGGTTTTCATGAAGATTATCAATGTCAACCATGGCATCAAAACTTCCCTGAGCTTAACCTTTGCTATGATTCTAATTCTTACAGTTTTGATCGACCCTCGCAGTGTCCCATCGATCAATCACCTCCTCAAGAAATGAGTATCCAAGGTAATGAGAGGTTTCAAAGCAACAGATATAAGTAAATGCAAGTATAATTAATCAAATTCAGATAAAAGATTATCGTAATGAGAGAATAGATATTCGTTATAGAAGGGAATGTGAAATTAAGATTGATGAGCTTAAGGGAAAATTCAATGAAATAAGTATTGAAATTAATAAAAAGAAAGAGCTTCGCCAACTAGAGCAGGCGGCTAATCTTAGTACTTATACTACCAAGACTTCGCGACGTTTCAATTCTTTTTATGATGACAATGATTACGAGGAGAGTATTGTTCCTTTGAATGAAACTATTTCTCAAATACCCCCGTCTATTGCAATCACACCCGTCTTACTGACTATAGAGCCCGAGGACTCTATCATCATGGGGGATGAGGATCTTAGCACTATTCCTAAAAAGGAATCGGACGAAGCAAAGAAGTCTAGTGTTTGAGGACCTTGTTCCAATCCCAAGTGAGTCGAGGATACATCCGGGAGTGATAGTGAGTGTGATTTACCTTCGTAATAATGAATTTCTTTCATCCACCAATAAAACATTCTACGGAAAAATCCAGACTTTCTATAACCCTCTCTTCGATTCAAGATGATGATTTTACTACTAGTTATGATGAGTAACTACCGTTGAAGAACGGTCTAAAAAAGATAATGTTTAAAATTACTCGTACCCCTATGTTTCAAATTCGATTAGACGAATATAACCATCTAGTTACGTAATTCCTGCTTTTTTGATGGATGCGTTAGAGGACATCGCGAGCGAGGACATCCTATGTTTCTAAACTTGATGAGCCGGATTCTAGTCACACCTCTTCCAAGCTTAATGAGGAATTTGAGTGTTTTTTTGACTCAGGAGATGTGATTTCAATTTTAGAAGAAATCGAAAGCTTGTCTTACAAGTATATCAATTCCAACCAGAAATTGATGAATACTACTTTGATCTGGAGGGAGACATTCATTCTACTCCGAGAGTTTATTAAACAATGATCCATCACTCCTTCTCCCACCGAAAGAATTTAATTTTTGAGGAACTTAAAAGTAATAAAATCTGATGTTTCTACGGATTTTGAGGACGATTATTATGACTCGGAGGGAGACATAATCTATCTTGAGAGTTTGCTTATTAAGGACACTATTCCTAATCTCATCCTTTAGGTATTTTTTAGATCGTGACCCAAGAAGCTTAGAAGATGAACCTGATAAAGATGATTTGAAGAATATTGTCAAATTTTTTGACCCCGTGATTTGGGAGATATTTTTTTCTCCAACATATGTGAAATTACCCTTTGAGGATCGCCATTATCTTTCTCTCACATATGCTATCCGAATTTTTCTTCCTTATTTCACATATCCAGTGGATTTTTGTCCTCCACTCTCCACCGGAAAGTGAGATATCATTTTTGACGCCCGACATCTTCGCTTATAAGTTTTTATTGCATAAGAGGCCGTGTGTCCATACGAAAGTCCAATGTAAGTTCGCCTTCACCATGTTTCGTCCCTAATATCACGATGATATAGGGAGAGTCAAGCTAGAGACTCGCACAAAAACAAGCGCTTCGTGGGTGGCAACCCATGCTTATCCCTAGTAGTAGTATATTAGTATAATAGTTATGAATAAGTGTGACGTGAGGAGGCTCGCCTTTTCCTTTCTCGTGTTTCGTGGCGTGCGTTTTATGTCCAAGATTGCCCCGGATTTTAAAGACACTCGTGCTCATAGTTTTGTCCATCGTTCACTCGATCTTTTATCCTTAGCATGCTTATATATGGGAATCCGATATCCTAGATCTTATTGATTAACATTTATCTATTAGCATAATTAATAAACGGTTTTAGATTTACGTAGAGACTCGTTTAAACATTGAGGACAATGTTTAGTTCTAGTATGGGGGAATCTTTCGATTTGATCTTACTTGCATTTTCCTTGTCTTCACGTAACCCGTTTTACCACCAAAAATAGTAAAAATATGTGATTTTAGGCCAAAATTAAAAAAATTTCAAAAACATAATAAGTGTTTTGACATGAATTTTTGTCTTTTTTGAGAATAAATTTTGACTTGATCAAGCATGTTGCGCTCTATCTTTCCCCTTAACCTATAAAATTTAAGATTTGCTAGTCTTTTAGACAAAAAAGCTATAAAACGCGAATTCTCTAGCTTGAAAAGCCATAAAAAAGGGGGATTTTGGCAAGTTGCCATAATGAGACTTTAAATATGCAAAGTTGATTTTATTAGACTAAGCATTCCGACTTTTATTAAGATTTTTTTAAATTTGCAAAGAACAAAAAATAGAGAGTTGTATATAAGTTAGATGCTAAAGCGTGGAGTAGTTGGATCTCTATAGAGCTCATTAGAGATTTTTAATTGTGGCTTTCTGCTTCCAAACCAGCTTAATAAACATTAATATAATTGTTAATACTATAAAGTTGCTTTGGTTTTTGCGATTCTATTTAGATCCCCTTCGTAGGAAGATTCCCTTTCTGGGTGAAAGTAAGGTACACATCGAGATTATTTGTCAATGTTGTGGGGAAATAGACTCCCGGACATAGACCGATCGCATACAGATTGTGGCAGTTTGTTAAAAAAACACAAGAACTCGAAAATCTTGGCTATAATGTAATAATTAAACAAAGCCCGAAGTAAGACTTCTGGATCATGGTCGGCTCACATACCGATGTGACAGTCGTTTAAAGGGTAGAGGTAATAATAATAATAATAAAAATTATGGGTTGATAAAAGTTTACTGTCTCTGGTTGGTTCGCTGCCGATGTGGCAGTCTTCTAAATAAGGCACATAGTAAGAATAAATAATCACAGACAGATAAAAGTTTGCTGCATCTGTCGGTTCGCACCCGATGTTTGCAGCTCAAAAAAGGTCGAGAAATTACCGAGATCGAAAATAAGACAACTGGGCTTGTCGGTAGACACCCAATGAGTGAGTTGTTTTTAAGGACCGAGTTAAAAATGTTGCAATAATAAAAATAATAATAATAAAAGCTAAATTTTAACTTCTCGGTTTATCTACAATAAAAGCCTCAGTCTCTGGAATCAATAGTTGAGTTTGTTTTCGGAGAAATAAAAAGGATACAAACCCTTTAATCATCGCGAAAATTAGAACCTTAATGTGGACCTTATTCTCACCATATCGTCTCTTTAGGAAAGTATTTCAAACTAATTATGGACTACAGACTGGTTTTACTTATCAAAATAAGACTTAATTATTTGTCACCAATAATAATGAAACAAACCCTTAGAGGATTTAGGAATAAGGAAGCAGAAAGTAGCTATCGTAACCTAATTAGCATTGTATAGTAGTGTTAGCATCTTAACATGTAGTTAACAACGATTTTCTTTTTTAAGCTTGTGGTATTGGGCAGGTAAAAACCGAGATCGCTGAATTTATCCTTTTGACATTATTTATAAGTGTTCATGTTCCGTCCAACCTACAAAAGTTTATAATTAAATAATAAAAGTCGAACATTTAGTCACTTGGGAAAAATAAAAAAATATAAATATAAAGAAGTGGTAAAACGGGGCGTTTCAAAACTATTGATTACTTAATCCCCTTAGATGAGCACTTAGCTACTTTTCGAGGTGAATAGTTTAGGGGGATTGGAATTTTTAGTTTTAAGCGTGTATTTATAACATTGCGTGAGGACACGGCAATAGCGTAGTATGAGGAATTTTGATATGTGCTTAAACACATATCATTTATTTCTTGTTATTAAGCTAAAAAGACCAATATTGAACGATAAATACATAAAAATGCATTGTATATGTGTGTTTTGTTAATTGTGTCTTGCAGGTAATGGATATATCACAAAATGACAAAAATAAAGCAAAACGGACAAAGCTGAGCACGGGAATGGAAAGAGCATGAGAAATCGAAGCTGAAGACGAATTCATTTTTAATGGGCCAACCCGTACCGATTTTGAAGGCCGGGTCAGCCCATTAACATTTGAATGATATAGATACCAAGTCCTAAATATAAGCCTTACAAATCCAATACCAAGTCCAAGTTATAAACCCTGATCCAGGCCCAAGAAAAATAGCCAAAGCCCAAGTGATAAACCTGTCCAAGTTAAGCAATAACATAGGTCAAAATTTACTATTCATCATCCATTCCCTCCTAATTTTTACACAACGAAGATTAACCAGGGTTAACAACACCATTCACCCATACACCCCTTGCTTCTAGAAGTATAGCCTAACACATCTGACACTCACCAATACCACGCTGGCAATCTATAGCCCGCATTGGTCTGTTGAGTACATGGAAAGTAAATCAAAGGCTAGAAAGATGGAATGAAATGATTGGATTTTAATCTAAGGGACGATGATTAGAGATTGGGACGTGCTCCTCCTCATGTGCCTAGAACCTTCTGCGTATTGTTATAAATAGAGGGAATCACAACACAGTAGGAAAATCATCTCGAGTAGATTATGGAGTAGATAAGTGGTAGCTTATAATCTCCCAGCTTTATCTTTAATTTTAATGTAACTTCTCCTTATCACTAAACAGCAATGTAACCTTTTTCAAGTTCTTAAAAATATGCAAAGTTTATCTAAATCCTGTTTTATACAATTCTGTCAGTTTACTTTTAATGCAAATTAAAGCTTTAAAATCAACAGTTTTCAGTCTATAAATTTACATAAGCTATATTTACTCTTTAAAGAGCCTTACTCTAAATCAGTTTATCTAACACTATTATCATTAAAAGTCAACCTTAATTAACCTAGCGTAATGGAAGCTTTAATTAAGGATGATAAGCCAAACATGGACAGGGCATATTGGACTTATACTAAAGCTCATGAACTATTAGCAGGAGCTTGTAGTAAAGCTCCTTTAAAGCAAATTAGGTACCCTTTTAAGCTGGATCAAGAGGACCTCTCCATTTACCCTTTTAAGCTTATTTTCTCATTTAGCCTGATTGATCTGCTTTTGTGTTTTTTTTTTCTATGACTTAGTAGTGCTTAACTTATCTTAAAGTAGCTTACCAATGTTTCGTTTGTAGGTAGAAGTGTATTTTTATTGAGTCCTATCATTAAAAACTGCTCATTCTTAATCAAAATAGCTATTATTAAGTGCTTAATGTTCCAAATATTTCTTTATTTGTATTATTATGCTTAGTATTTTCATTGTTTTAACTAATTAGGGCTTATTGAATCCTGTTTTAGCTTAAAAGCTTATTTTCTAATCTTAAAAGGGGTGTTTGGATAAGGATTTTAAAATGGTAACAATAAGGTTGCAGTCCCTGTTTTTGGTTTATCAATAATATACCATAAACTCTTAATAAGGTTTTAAAGATTATTTTTAAATAAGATAGATGCTAAAGTGTTACAAGTTTTATACTTTCAAAAAAATCTAGGTCCTGCTAAGTTGTCTTTTAAAGGTTTTGAAAATCAGCTTATTTGTTTTAATTGATAAAAGTGTTCTTAAGTTGTGTTGTTTTTATTCAAAATATGAATTCTAGTGCATCAATTAAACATCTGTTTTGAGTCTTTAGTTGTTAAAATAGCATTTTAAACTTTTAGTCTAAAAACTGTCAAGTATTTTGTTCTTTAAAGTCAGTTTTGCAAATCAGTTTTGAGGATTAAATCCTAGATTTAATGATGTTAATTTTTGATGATCTTAGTTAATGATGGTTTGGGTCCTTAAATCTGTTTCTAGTTAAAGGTTTGTCCTAGATTAGTTTTTGTTCTTAAACTTAGTTCCAAAAATCCCATTTTCACTCAAAACCCAAAAAAAGAAGTAGTATTTTTGGTCATTTTCATTTCCAGTTTCTAGATTTATTATCCCTTAGGTATATTAGCTTATTCCTGGTCATTAGTACTTATTGGATCTTAGACTAAATCTGTTTTTAGCTTTTTAGATTGCAAATTAGCTTATTGGTAGCTTAAAAAGTCTAACAGTTTTAGCTAAACTGTCATTTAGTCTTAATATGCAAACTTTCACTTTGATAAGTCTTTTTCCTAACTTAAAAATAAGTTTCAGTAATAAGTTCATTTATTAAAGTTGTTAGTTTTTGCTTATTCTTTACGCTTTTTAAAAAAGAAAATAAAAAAAATAAAAATAACAATAAGTGCAGGTCAGTGTACTCGATACTGCGACCTCACCTTCAAACAACACCCAACACCTTAACCATTGCCCCCAGGGTCTTTTCTGTAGACTCTCTTGATTCATTTCTAATTTAAATATATTCACAGTACTTTTTAGCTTATTAGCTTAATTGAATTTTAACAGCTTATCTGTTATAGCTTATTGAGTCGTTTTTCTTTGTAAACCTCCTTTTTAGCTTAAAGAAATTTTATAATTTTTCTTAAATTTTTAGGATTAAGTTTAGTATATTTAATTTAATTTTTAGTATAATTTAGTTTAAAAAATAGTTTTAAATAGTTTAAAAATTCAAAAAAATATTTTCTGTGTTTTAAAAAAAATAGATTAATGCATTTCTATTTAGAAATTTGCAATTTTAAGTTTTTAGAGTTTTTTTGATAATGTTTACGTTAGTCCGTTAGTCGTTAATTAATCGTTAAGTGTTTAAATGTCGTTAGGTTTTTAAATTGCTTTAATTTTCTAGTTTAGCGTGCCTTTATATGCTTTCCCCTTTGCGTTATTAGATTTAGAAACCAAAACCAAAAACTTAAATAACTTTAGGCAAATAATGAGGAGTGACTGGTTTTGACAAAACGTTATTCACATCAACTTGGGAGGCAAACCGTGGTTTTGAAAAGTTAGGTCGTTCAGATTTAAACGCATTTGGTTGTCTAACAACTGATTGGTTTCTGGGTGGTTGTAAAACCGGTTTCCCCAAGACTGATGTTTTTGCAAACTTAGTATTCACACTATTTCCTGTTAATTTTCTTAACTCGTTTTTTAATGCTGCAATTGTAAACCCCTTTTCCTGAATTTAAGCTTTGAATTCATCATTTTTTGCAATCAAAGAAGTTGTTTGTTCTATAGTCTTAGTTCTCGTTACTTTGATAGAATCATACAAGTCTTTGTAATGCTTTTTCAAAGTCTCATTTTCCTTAAGTAATTTAGCCACTTTATGTTGTAATTCGATGTTAATTGTTTCAATTACATCAATGTCATGTTTAACCTTGGCTTTATTACTTTTCTCATGAACATTTTTAATTTGTTTCTTCAAGTTGTTGATCGTTGAGTTTTTGGCTTGTAGCTGAGCTTTCAATTCGTTTATCTCAAAAAATTTACAAAATTCAGGAGAATCCTGATTCTTACATGGTTTGTTACTTTGAAAACTTTCTTCCTTTTGTTGTATTGAAATTTCAAGTGAAATAGAATGTTTTTCAAGTTGTAAAAATCTGTTTAAAAGTTCATTATAAACTTATTTTTCAACCATATCTTTCGTTTTAAAAAACTCAGCATTAAGCAAAGGAATTTTTACTTGATATTGTTCAGCATCCTGGTCAATCTCTCCTCCCCTATGACTCATATTTGTTGAATCAGGAGTGGTATTACTATCAACCTTTTCCAACAGATATGAGTCATAAATGGGTTCAGATTGCTCAGTATGTTGTTGTTCATTAGCAAGGACATTATGTTAAGCAGTCAATTATACTTCAGCAAATGGTACTTGGTCATTTACTGGTCTGATATCTGCATCCACAGCATGTGTAATATAATTCCCTAAACTGCTGCTTGTATCATGCTTATCTGACTTTGTCCCACTGCATTATGTAACAACTAAACTAGTATCCAATGCTTTACTCAAATCAACCTTTCCCTCTTTTGATTGCATCTGTCTTTCATTAATCCTGTTGTCATACTCTCTTTTATGTTGTGCTCTTTTATCAATGGACTTCTTAACATATTCCATGTGTTGGATCAATGTATCACGGAATTGTCGAACCTCAGTTCGAGTGTATGCTAGAAAGTACTTGTGTATCATTAGACCCTCATCATTATCGAAATAGTATTGGAAATTGATGAATAGCTGAAACTGTGTCTTGAGTACTCTAAAAGCATCCATGGATCCAGTTTCTTAGAATTCTTCTTTGTCAAGTTGCTTTTCTAGTTGATCCAAGTTTAGTAACGTTGAGCCTCTGAAAGTCTGAACATCTTGATCAAAGAGTGTCGCAAATTCCCGTTCGAAACATCCCTCGATTCGAGTTCCTTTTAAGTCGTTGTTTGAAAAAACCTTGAGGAGTGAATACAGTAATCGAAAAGATATCATGCAACTCTTTTTTGCTTTGTCTTGCATTTGTTGCAACTGATGCAACTCTCTCTTTTGTGAATTAGAATTCAAAGATTCCATTGAAATTCAATGTGTGAAATGAAATCAAGGATCTTAAGTAGATTAAGTGATTGTTGTTGTGGTTTGAGTATGGAAATCTAGTTCACGGGATTTTACAATTCTTAATTAAACCGAGAAAACACATGAGTTTTCACGAGATTTTACTAAATCAAGAAGAAACTGTGAAAATAGAACTGTTGTTGGTGAAATCGTTGTTGTATTTGAAGTATTGGATCTTTTGTTAACGATTTGTTGAGCTAAAAGGACTAACGGTGAAAAACTTTGAGCTTGGAATGATTAACGGTTGATTAAAATACAAACAAGGACTAACGGTGTAAACCAGTTTCAACATTGAGGGTTAATAAACAAAGAAAGGACGAATTGTGAAATGATCCTTAAGTCTAGGGACTGCATGTGTCAAATTCGAATTGAAGTTTAATAATAACACGTTTTCCCTCTTAAAGTATATCTTCTTCGTTTTAAATTTTCAAACATGTAACGATTGTAAATAGCTTCCCGCAGAGTGGTACGGTTATCGTCGATTAAAAACAAATACACTACGATGATCGTTGAAGGATCGCGATCGTAATGATATTATTTAGAAGACCCGCGAAAAACGAAGTCGAAACCCGAAAAACCCGAAACAACTCGAAACTTAATCGTTTAAGCTTAAGATTGTTATATGGCTTGTTCTTAATGCTTATTAGGTAGAATGAATAAACTTTGGCAGAGTTTCGTTTTATATGACGTAACAAACCGCGACAACTTTTGTGTAAACCACTGCCAAGTGTTCAAAAGGGCAGAGTTTCGTTTAGACAAACCTCGATTAAGTATAAACCTCTACGACCTGTATCAAACCGCTACAGCAGTGGTTTGAGCAAACCGCCATCAAAGGAAAATAACAAACCGCTACGTGTATGATATTTTTGGGGACCACTTTGACAAACCGCTGCTAGTACTTTCGTTTTCTTGTCTTTTAGCCAAACAAACAAAACAATCGTACAATAAGATAAAATGATGGATCTATGTTCCCTTTTTGTTTCAAGCCGTGGGTACCACACAAATAAGCTAAAAAATAAGCAATTTTGATAGGAGGATAAGCAACAAAAAACTAAAACGAATAAGCTACTTATAAGTTAGAAATAAGCCAAAACATATGTCTAAGTCGTTAAGCTCTCAAAAGGTTGTTAGTACATGTTTTGAAACAAAGCTAAACCCTTAATAAGCTATGAAAAGAAGCTAAAAAATAAGTTACTGTTGAAGATGATAATGAAGGTGTGAAGCTTTTCGAGTGAAGATGAAATAAAAGACCAAATAAGATATAAAGAAAATAAACCCAATAAGCTAAAAACGTTTAAGAAGAAAAAGTTGAAAGCTTTTTGTTCATATGCGTTTAATATTCTCAAAGAGGCTGTAAAAGGCCAAAACCAAATAAAAAAAAGTCAAAAAATAAGCTACGAAATAATTTTGACTAGAAAGCTTTTAATATGAAAATTGCTCAAAACCAAAAAAGATAAGTCGTGACTTAGATATGCTATAAACAAAGACGTGATTCAAATCACTTTTTAACTATTGTTTCATACTAGATTTGCAAAGAAACCAAGTAAGCCCAAATATGAAAGACTCAAACAGTAGGTGTATAACGACCCAAATGAAAAACTAAAACTATGGAAGACAGATTGTATATTAAAAAAATAACGAGTTAAAAGGTTAAAAAAAATAAGCTAGAGATAAGCTAGAAAATAAGCTGCGTAACCACAAAAACTATCACAAAATTCACCCGTGGCTCAAGATACCAATTGTTAGGTTCCCTATTTTTACACAAATATAGAACTAGAGAGAGAAAGCTAGAGAGAGAGTGAAAGGGAGAACACATATGAAAAAGACACTAAATGCGTGTGTAAAATTGATTCAACCAAAACCCTCTCCATGTGTGGAGAGGGTTAATATACTTATAAGATATGGGTCGGGCCGGGCTTTCCTTGGACTTTCTATAAACCGGCCCGGTTAGCTTATTAACTATTACACATAATAGACTACGAGCTAAGACACGGAATACTGAGAGTGACTGAACCTTTTTTGGATTTCTAACAAATATTGTTCGTTGTATGTGGTTATTTCGTCATAAGTATTTGGCAGGTGGGACTCTTAGTCGCTACAAGGCTCATCTTATAGCGAATGGTAGTATACAAGTAGCGGGTACTGATGTTGATGAGACCTTTAATCCGGTTTTCAAACCGGGTACTATTCAGACTGTTCTTAGTTTGGCTACTTCTCGACATTGGCCGGTTCATCAGCTTGATGTCAAGAATGCCTTCTTACATGGTGATTTATTTGAGACAGTTTATATGCATCAACCTCCAGAATTTAGGGATTATGTGTACCCTGATTATGTGTGCTTATTGCAGCGGTCTTTTTATGGGCTCAAGCAAGCCCCTCGAGCTTGGTTTCAGCGATTTGCATCTTATATTACTCGTGTTGGGTTTCATCATAGTCGTTGTGACTCCTCTTTATTTATCTAAAGACAGGGGACAAATACTGCTTATTTGTTATTGTATGTTGATGATATTGTTCTCACTGCTTCTTCTAAAACTTTGTTCCAACAGATTATTAGTTCATTACATCTGGAGTTTTCTATGAGATAATAAACATCAAATCATTCATAATCTTTCAATTTGTACAATGTAAACAGTCGACCCAATTCATACACACAAGTGCAAGGTGTATTTCACCCTTTTCAATTGACAAAAAAGTAGATACATTTTGAATACGTTATGCACATTAACATTATATGGGTTTAGTGAAACACAAAATACAATAACAAAAAGTGTCAACTTTATTAAATTATATATAACTTATAGGAGAATAAAAACTTAACATCCATAGAAAACAACAAGATATGAAGATAACACATAGGGACAGAGACAGATGCAATGTGCTGTGCTGAGCAAAATCAACCAAAAACCGAACCAAACCAACCTGATAAACCGAGCCGAATAGGTTCAAATCAAACCAAACCGACCTTATTTGGTTTGGTTTCCGGTTTTATATAATTATTGTTTCACTTTCGGTTTTGTTCGGTTTGGTTCGGTTCGGGTCAAAACTGAGAAAAATACACTAAACTATCTAAATTGTTTTTTCTAGGTTAACTTCGATTCGGTTTCGGGTTTTGCGATTAAATTCGGTTCGGTTCTCAGTTCACGTTTTCCTTAAATTTTGGTTTTTGATTCGGGTCGTGTTTGGTCGGTTCGGGTCGGGTTTGCCCCGTTGCTTAGCACTGGCCCCAAAAATGATAATGAGATACTTTTTCTTATATTTTAGGTTCTCAACCCATAAATTTGTTTTGCTTTGCTGCAGTTTTGCTGTTATTTTTTTATCTTTATTTAGATTTTTGCTGCAATTTTATGTTGCACTGTTGATGTTTAAAGTTTAAACTGATGCTTTTCTGGCCTTGAAGAAAATACATGAACCCGTGATAAGACATACCTATTTTGAGTAAGTGTCTTAAGTTGTTTGCTTTTCTGGCGTTGCAGAAAATGTTGTGACAGACATGGAAATGCAAATAAGTACCTTGGCCTAGTTACTACTAGTATGAAAGGAAGGCCGGTAAGCTCTAAGGTAATGTTATAGTCATAATTTTTAAGAGTTGTACTTGTGGATATAAACATCTAATTGCAATTGCTTTAGGTTTTGTGGTACCCATTGCTCAAAACCAAATTTGAGAATCATCTTCGTTTTCAGGATTGGGTGAATTATAGTATTTGTCTTGTATGTTTGACACATCATATGCATTTTCTCTCGCCTCATAGTAACCTTTGATGTTGCTATGTGTCTTGTTCTATTTGTTAGACATGCATATGACTATCAAGCTACATGGCTTAGTCATGCCAATCACTTTTGTTTAGAAAACACTTTTATCCTTAGCAACCTGTATAAAAGTTTAAACTTCTTCATAGGATCTTACATTAGTACGGGATAACAAAAAGTGATACATAATCTCTACCGCTGCGTACTTTAATAACTTACATCACACATTTATCATAGTTGGACATGCCCTTGTTTGACCCCTGACGATCTTGCTTGTGGTACGCATTCGTGAATATTTTCACAACTTTATAGGTGTGATATGTTGGTTGTAGTAGATCCTAAATCAGGGTGAAGACAATCAATAGCCTAGCTAATTACCAAGATGGTTACCAGATATCACTTGAAGTCGTGTAATCACTTTCTAAAGAAGATTTTTCGACCCTATGCCTGGGTTACACGGATACCTTCTTGGGATAAAACAAAGTGTTTATTCTTGTTCTAGGCACAGATCAAGAACCCTGTGTTTCTATGTGTTTATGTTTATAGTGTGTTTTTTCCATGCAATTGTGATCCCTATTTATAGGGGATTTACTCAAAACCTATTCACGGAATTAATGAGAGATGAATGACCAATTAATCTCTTCCATAATTATCCTCCATGATTTAGGAATTAGTTATTTCATGACCAAATTAAATATGATCAATTAATGTAGTCAAATCAATTATCCTCCATAATTTAAGAATAATGATTTCATGACCAAATTAAATATGGTCAATTAATGCAGTCAAATCTGCCACTTAAATAGTCAAATAACCACCCATTTAATCAAACCACTAAAAGAGTCAGGGAAAATCAGTGACTTGATGGGTGTACACTCCGTACCTCCAAACCCATTTCTAAGTATGATCCAATTCCCACAATTGCACTAAGTTTCCAACACTCCTCCACAATTTAGTACAATTCATTTGCATGAAAAATTAAACATTAAACAAAACAAGTGCATAAATGAAAATGTTCTGAGGATTGAATTTCCATCTTAGTAAATTACACGTTTAATATATCGAGTCAGGGGTTGTAGTTTAAGAATTAAACCCTTCAACCCATTTGAATACCTGAATATAAAATACACACAAGTTTTCAAACACATAAGAAACTTCTGACACTACACAAGCTATGTGTCCATATCCAATTCATAAATGTTGTAAGAGCCAAAGTTCATGCTCCCTGAAATGGCAAAACCTCAACATTTACATAGATGGTTCCTCTTTATTCATGCTCATGCTAAGCACTTTTTCAAAAAAATTAACCATTAAGAAGTTAACAACTTCATCCTCCTTTTCAGCAGGTTCCAAGCACATCCTTGGGATGATATGTAAATACATGTGCTTCAGTCCTCTGAATGTTTAGCTTTCCACATTGAACTCAGCTACCAAGTTTCCTTAGTAGGGAGTTGGGTGTCCTAGCATTCAGCGACTTAGTTGGACTTTAATCTCATCCCTTCAGCAGACTTTATAACCAAGTCTCTAGCCAGTCCCTTCGTCAAGTGATCAGTAAGTTTTGTGAGACTCCACAAACTCTATAGATTCCCACCTATTCGTGATAGCTCACGATTCATGCTATGCCTGACAACTAAGTGTCATAGATTCCATTGTTACATTAGCTATAAAGCCTTTGCAAGTAGCAGTACTATCACAACGAATATAAATAGGTGCTATAGGTTTAGACCACAATGGAATCTCAAGGAGTAGTTTTTCAACCATTCAGCTTCCTTACCAGCAGCTGCTAAAGCCACAAATTCAGATTCCATTGTTAAACCAGTAATGCAAGTTTGCTTTTTGAAAGCCCAAGAAATTGCCCTTCCTCGCACCCCACCGCGCCATCCTACACCCACAAACATTGCCCCCCCCGACTCCCCCCCCCCCCCCCTCCCACCCCGCCTTTGACCACCCCGTGTTGCTGATCCAGCTTGCATTAGTGTAAACTTCCAACACTGAAGGATAACCGGTATATGTCAATCTATAGTCCATGGTTTTCTTAAGTACTCAGTACCATTGAATTGCTTGCCAGTGATGAAGTGCCTGGAATTACTAGAATACACTTCTCGTTTATCCACAACAAATGAAATGTCACGGCTTGTACAAGTAATGGCATACATTTAAGCACCAATCACCTAGATTACTAAGTTGTGATACAGCTCGACATTGTATTGGCAGTCAGCTTCTCATTGTATCCATAGGGATGTAACTAATGGAGTGCAATCAAAGTAATTGAATTTCTTTAGTACCTTCTCAATATAATAAGACGGGAAAATTGCTATTCCATTACTTTCATGTTTAATCTTTATACCAAGGATAACATCAGCCTCCCCCATGTCCTTCATAGAGAACCTTGATGACAAAAATTCCTTTGTCAGGTCAACCTTGAACTGGTCAGTGCCCATAGATCTACCATATAGGAAAATGATTGACTCCTTGTACCGTTTCATCAAATTTGCTATATACACATTTTTCTAGACTTGATTAAGTAAACAACCTATTAGACATAGAGCAACTACATCAAACTTTTGTTGCCATTGCTTAGGTGCCCTGCTTTGCTTCAGTCCTATTAAAGGACTTCTTAATCAGTTTACAACCTTATTGTCATTGTCAGGCATGATGAAAGCCCTGAGGTTGGGTCATATATTCCTCCTAATACAAGTTTGCCATATTCAAGAAAAGTTATCTTCCATCCATTAATGATATTCAAATATGAATTAATGCCATATAGCAATTACCAGTCTTATGGTACCGATACGTGCCATGGAGCATAAGTATCAAAGTAGTCTATCCTTGACTTTTTTTAAAGCCCTGAATGACCAGCCTTGCCTTGAACTTTTCAATAGTTCCATCTACCTTTCGTTTTCTTATGAAGATCCATTTACAGCCAAGAGGTTTGAACCTGGAGGTAGATCAGCCAACACCCAAGTGTTGTTGCCCATGATGGAATCCATCTCATCATTAATTGCTTCTTTCTAGAAAGCAACATCATGGGACTTCATTGCTTCATCAAATGTTTTGGGATCATCCTCAACATTAAAGCAATAGGAGTGTTGGTCAGAGACCTCATCCCTTATTTCTTCAATTAAATATAATTAAAATTCAGGTCCAAAATCCTTTGGAGTCCTATGCCTTTTGATTTTTCTAAGCTCAGGCTCAAGTTGCTGAACAATCTCCTCAATGACCTTTTCAGGAACCACTGAACTACCAATGTCTTTAGTTTCCATTACTTGAGGACCTCTGACTTGGGTCTAGACTGATGAGAATCAATTCTCATCTTAAGAGAGCATCTCTGATTCAATTATTGAGTTTATTGAAAACTGAATATTAGCTCAATGACAATAGAACTAAAAGCCCTTGAATGCTACAGCTATATCCAACAAAAGATGCATTCAATGCCTCTTTCCAGACCCAAAGTTTAAGCTTTGGTTTGGGAGTCTTACAATCTGCCATACAACCCAACCGAAGGTAGTTCAGGTTGGTTTCCTTTTAGTCCAGAGTTCATAATGGGTAATCCTGTTCTTTTTATTAGGAATCCTATTTAATAAATAGCAAGCTGTTAGCATAGCTTCACCCCAAAACCCTTGACTCAACCCTGAATAGGACAACATGGAATTAACCATTTCTTTCAATACCATGTTTTTCCTTTCAGATATACCATTTTTTGTGGAGTATAGGGGGCAGTCGTTTCATGGATAATACCAACAGACTGAAAATACAGAGTATCCATGTACTCACCTCCCCTATCAGTCATAAATCTTTTGATTTGGGACCCTTGTTGTAATTCAACTTCAGTTTTGAATACTAAGAATTTATCTAATGCTTCATCCTTAGTATGTAATAAACTAAACATAACAAAACCTAGAAGCATCATCAATACATGTCACAAAGTATTTTTTATTCTCTAGTGAGGGAGTAGCATGCAGATCACATAAATCATTGTGTATCAGCTCTAAAACTTCAGTTTTACGTTTTACATTTTGAAATGGTTTCTTAGTTATTTTGTTCAGCATGCAAGTCTTACACTTTTCAGTGTCTATGTCAAAAGCTGGGATAAACCCGTCTTTAGACATATCTTGCATCCTCTTAAAGTGGACATGGCCCAGTCTAGCATGCCATATGATTGAATCATTCAGTTTAGAGGTTGACATAAAGGCTAAAGCAATATTATCATTAACAATATTAAGCTTGAACATTTGATTACTCAAATAACCAAAACCGATAAACACACCATGTTTAGATAGAACAAATTTATCAAATTCATTCACTTGTTTATAACCATAATTATTCAAAATACTACTCGAAATCAAATTCTTCCTTATATTAGGAATGTAAAACATTGAACAACGAAATAATCTTTCCATAACTAAACCTAAGATCTATACAACCACGTCCAATCACTATGGACCAGCAACATTGTTGCCTTTTAGCTTGTTACTATCCTACGCCCCGAGGGACTCCTCAATGCGCAGATGACTGCCCAACTCAACAAGAGTTAATATCCGCTTATTTTGTTTCAAAGGTATATGCTTGAAATCCTTTCTAAGAAAGGAGGAGTTTAAAATGATACAGAGACACTGAATCCCTCGTCTATGTTCATTTTATGTTGTGTAAATCTACCAAGAATACCAAGAAGTTCATTGTATTATTCCATAAATGGTCTGAATCAGTTATTTTGTAATTTATGAAATTACTAACAAGGAACTTCTTACTTGATGCATCCTTAGCCTTATATTTGGCCTCTAAGGAATCTCATAGTTCTTTTCTAGATCCAACAATTTGCTAAATATCAAATAAAGGATCAGACATACCTTTGAGGATTAAACCTCTACAAACATAGTCATCATTATCCCACTTATTTCTCTTCCTGACTTGTTCTACGGTTTGGCTCATCACACCATTTAGGAATATGAAGTAGTCAGCCACATTACACCATACTCTTAGCAGCGATATCCACTTGCTTAGATCACAAACATAATCTTTTTTGATTGTGGTTGTAGTAGATCCCAGATAGGGTGAAGGACAATCAATATTAGCCTTAGTAATTACCAAGATGGTTACCGAATATCACTTAAAGTCGTGTAATCACTTTCCAAAGAAGATTATTCGACCCTATGCATGGGTTACACAAATACCTCTTTGGGATAAAACCAAGTGTTTGTTCTTGTTCTAGGCACAGATCAAGAACCCTGCGTTTCTATGTGTTTATGTTTTCTGTGCGTTTTTCATGCAATTGTGATCTCTAATAAGGGATTTACTCAAAACCTATTCATGGAATTAATGAGAGATTAGGCTAAACGTAATGGACGACTTTTGCCGGACATCTCGGTCGTCCAATTGTGGCAATAAAGGCCCTGGTCACTCCACTACACGACCGAAGCAAGACCTGGTCACCCCAACCTTTGCAAAGTTAGGGTCTTCTGCACGACCTTACAATTGGAGAAAGATTTCGTATTAAAAAAATTAACTCTTTCTTTTATATTTTTATTTAAAAAATAAACAATCCCCCATTCACTATAAAATCTCACTTTTTATATCATTTTTAATCACAAAACACATACATTTTTATATACCCTCTACATTATCTTTTTTAATGTCTTGTTCGATACCAATGGCGTCGATGAAATCCATAGCTTTGGTTCAAAAACCAAATTGACGAAGATTTGGTTCATAGAAAGCGATTTCTGGGATTTAGCTTGCAATTTGATACTGCCATGCACAATAAAGAAGATCTTAGAAAAGCTTATACGAGAAATGTAATCACTTCCACAAAGAGCCATACTGTGTTCGGCACTTTCTTAAAGAAGGTGTCTGATAAAGATTACGAGCTAAATTCTTTTCTATGTACAGAAAGGCGCAAAACTAGAAAGACATTATGAAATGCTAGTTAGCTTGGATAACAATGAAAGATACAAACCACCGCTCAGAAACCCATATAGGTGGTTACGTCATCACAGACACATGAAGATTGGTAATGTTATCCTTACTGCGGAAGAGTTACATAACTTCATCCTAGATGAAGAAGCCTTAAACGAGAAAAAGTTGAAGAACAACAATGGAATGAAAAAGGCACGGGAAGAAGAAGATTTGGCAAAAACAAGCTGATATGAGAATAGTTTATGGAATTTGGGGGGTGATGAGAATTGATCAGATTACGAGTCATCCAGATTAATAAACTAGAAACGATTTTAGTTGTCTAATGTTGTTTTAATTTAATGAGTTTTATATAAAGTATTGTATTTTAAATTTCCGTTATTATATTTTCAATTTTTAAAATATTCAACGACCTAGTTTTTCGTTATAAAATACCCCCACCATCTCTCATATATCATACAACTTCTTATCCAAGCTATCCTAGATGGATTGCAATTTCAATACGAAAATGAACCATGGGAATACGTCTTGATCAATAGACGATTTTGATCTCATTTAACACTGTTTCCGCGTTGTCTTGTAGGCACCAACATGTTGAAACCATCTCATACACCCCAAATCAGTTACCATAATACCGGTCATCGTGGGTCGTTTCTCTATTGTTCAGCTCTCTAATAGCATATGTGTTGAACCATCTTCCTCAACCCCAAACCCAGTTAGGATAATACCCGGTCATGCGGGTCTTGTTCAGCGAGCCAAGCTGCTTAAAGAAAATGTATTTATTCTTGATCCGGATGGGGCTATTAATGTCAGACAACGAAAGAATTTATGCAGAAAGTTGTTGAGGATGAGGTGTGAGGATGCTGATTTTAACAGTGGGGGTGGGTTAGCGCACTAAACTATGTGAATGCTTTTGGTGGGCACTGTAATGGATGTTTTGGGAGACATCGACAAATTTTTTAAAAAGAGAAATTGAACAAGTTGTTGCCAATAGTGAAGTCTTGTTCTCCGAAATGCTCTGGAGATTTAAATGTGACTATGAAAGATCTATCGGGTACAGTACCTGGAACAATACTTACAAAGTCCTTGATGTGGGTAGTTATGAAAAGGATATTACAGTAGGAGCTGCTATGATACTTGCCATGTCTCAGTTTTTACTCCTTAACCAATCAAGCATCTACCTTAATTACAAAAAGAAATGGTTGAGGTTTTTCCGTAAGGATACGATTCATTAGCTGAACATTTTTGTTATTCAATTCGTAATGTAATTTTCAATTTCGTAATGTAATTTTCATTCAAAATGTTAATTTTCAATTCCGTAATGTAATTTCAAATTTGAAATCAAACAGAATCTTACTATTTCCAAGGATACTATTCGGAACTATATGTTTTAAAACGTATCTGTGTTGTATTTTTAAATTCCGTCAAGTTCATGTTTTTTATTTCCGTAATTTTTTTCCGTCTTTTCTTCCGTGTATTTTTATTTCCGTATTTTAATTTGTAAAATGTTTAATTATTAATGTAATGTTTTAAAAAAAAAAAATTTGTTCGGTGTCCTCTTGCGGTCACCACTACATGTGTTTGGTCACTGTGTGGTCTAAGAGAGAGAAAACTGAGTTGCTTCATAATTATCCTCTATAATTTAGAAATTAGTGATTTCATGACCAAACTAAATATAGTCAATTAATGCAGTCAAATCAATTATTCTCCATAATTTAAGAATAATGATTTCATAACCAAATTAAATATGGTCAATTAATGCAGTCAAATCAATTATCCTACATAATTTACGAATAATGATTTCATGACCAAATTAAATATGGTCAATTAATGCAGTCAAATCTGCCACTTAAATAGGCAAATAACCACCATTTAATCAAATCACTAAAAGAGTCAGGGAAATTAATGACTTGATGGTGTACACTCCGTACCTCCAAACCCATTTTCAAGTATGATCTAATTCCCACAATTGCACTAAATTTCCAACATGATATCCATTTCTCTGACTATAGTCAAGCATAAAGTTTTACAATTACATATTCACTTTCATGCTACAGAAATCACGCCACGAATGAAAAGACACTAATAGTCAACGAATTAACAAAACAATAGACATAGGTACATAAGTTTTACATGATCTTTCAAGTATGAACATAGTACTGATGTTTATTATTATTCACAATTGGATACATGAAGAATGTACAACTTGTTTCATGTTCAAAACTTTATACAAAGTTAAGTTAGTACCAACTACATAGAGTACATGTCCACCACCTTCAAACCACCACCCACCACCATCAACCAGCTGCTGGTAACCGGTGATTCTCATGCATGTATATAAAGCTCAAACCCACTAATACCTCAACAATGGCAGCCTCCGTCTTCTCTTTATCTGCAAAATGCAATGTTTGTAATAACAACACCGGTGGCCTCGCATCAGAGTTAGTCATCTCCACCCTCCTCTCCCTTTGCCACAATAAGGTGTTTGTTGCCATTGGCGAAAGCCACATAAATATCCTCCTCAATGTGTCCTTCATTTTCCCCTTTTCGCTATTGTTCCCTCTGAAACAATTTCAAATAATATACAAACTGTGCACGTTATCTTCTCCATACTTATGTAAATGCCTAAATGTTTGCACTGTAATGTCATTTGCACGTATGAATGTGTACAAACTGGTTATATTTATAAGTGCATTTTTGTAACTTTGTAAGAAATCATACTTATTTTCACAGTTCTAAGCAGAAACAAGTTAAGAAAAACTTTGTGCACATTGTTGTACAAAAAAGATGTCACAATTTCAAGTAGGAAAAAACATACTAAATTTGTCAATACATCTAAAAAGGTGATTGATGAGTTTTCAAACTATATTAAGTGTGTATATATGTCAAGATGAGTACGTACAATTGACTAGTTTGTTGCACTGAATCCTTTAGCTTTCTGATCTTCATCTTGACCGTTACTTTTAGATCTTCCGGTAACATTCGATACATCTCATCTCGCACATCTTCCCTTAATTTCTTACGGGTCATGTTCTCCTCCGCCATCATGATTAAGTTTGCATAAAGGATTTGTAAACGTGACCCGCCGACAGTGTTTGGGCCAGCAATGTGAAATACGGTAGTGCTAGCCCCTCCTGTGGGAATCATCTTACGACTATAAAATTTAACTAACTTCTTTTTCGATTTTGTTCTAATTAGCCTAGGTCCACAAAAATAGTTTTCATATTTTGATTGAATAATCCAAAATTCAGAGAAGGTATTCATAACTTGTTTTTGTGTGTTCCGATACACTGTTGGTAAATCAGGCACATGTGGTCCAAACACCATGCAAATTCGAGCATAGAGTACACATACGATCCTCGACATTAACCTAACCACCTTTTCAAATGGTTGTGTCCATAAATTTGTCTTTCTTACATCACAAGTTGTTTTTCGTGGTGGCGAGATTCTCCACTCAATTATGGGAAAGTTGATCATGTTCTTTGATGGCACTGGGGAATTTGATTTCTTCTCAAATGTTTCATGTGATCCAGAAGAACTTTGCATGGAGCCATACAACCCCAATGTCGTAGACAAGAATCTTTTAAGCTTTCGAATTTTCTTCTTTGTATCGCTTGATCCATACTCGAATTTCCTTATATCTGATGAGCCAGATTTAATATCAGCGTAAATCAAATCAAATCCATTCAACATAACATCCGAACATTTCCTACCAAGCCTGTCCACAACGATTGCAGCTTTGTCAAGATCTTCGATCTTTTCAGCGCATGCAAGCTTTAAAAGATATCCTTCATCATCAGAATTAAGATACGCAACACCTCTAGATTTAAAGATTTCTTTCCTAAGCTTCAAAATTTCCTGTTCGGAGAGAGATTTATGGAGGTTGAGAAGGCGAGATATCGTCCTGGCTGCCTCAAAAGCAAGGATGCCAAGGTGGTTGTTCGTGGGTTCTTCGTGTGGTGACCCTTTAAAGCTACCATTGTTGCCGGTGAGGCAACCAATGGAAGCTAAAGCCACCATGTTTGGAGGGTTTGTGAGGATGTTTACATACGTTTTATGTTTGTTAAAAATTTGGGGTAGATCATGGTTTGAGGGGAGGTTGGGTTTATGGTTGTGTTCTTGAAGTGTTGGAAATGTATATTGTTGCCTAAACTAGAAATGGGTTATGGGAAAGCCTGCATAAGACTCTTAATCCGAGAACACCTAAAGGGTACGTGAGACATCGTGTTGGTTTCGAAAAGATAGTAATTAGACATGTTGGCTTTAATTTTGGAATGAGGTAAATTACAAAAACAACACTTTAATTATAATATTATAATTATACCTTATATATTAAAGGTCGGGATTGTCATCCCAATGCTTATTAATAAATGCTTACCCCTCCCACCCTTTTTATTTCGTACCCGCCCGACCTGTTTTTTTCTCGGGTTCTTTATTTAATCACAAGCACACGTGTCTCCCTCACAAATACACGTGTTTCTCTCTGTTCTTCCACCGCCTCTCTCTCCCACTTCCATACAACACACACATAACCACATATTACTCAGATTTCCAAAACACACAGCGACCTAACACAGTAGATGAATGATCGGTGGTGATTCGTTGCAAGAAAACCATCGATTTAACTAGCTAAACTAATGGTTTCAGAGATTCATTTATGCAAGATTAAAGATGGGTCTTGAGGGTATTAATTTGAGGAAGATTGGAGATATGATTCTTGATATGAGTCATTGTTTTAACTGATTAGATGTATGCATGTTTTATTTTAGTTTTTTTTATATTTTAAAATTAGGGTTTCGTGATAATTTTGAAATTAGGGGATTTTTTTAATTTCGTATTTTGTGATAATTTTTGCAGGTTATGTTGCTGAAGTTGTTTGTAGGCAACGAGTTTGAGGTGTTTGTTTTGAAACCTACCTTGCTGCTGCTGTTTGCAATTAACTATTGCATTGTGGCGAGGCGAGCATCTTAAGCTCGCAGCTATGGTGGAGGATTATTTTTTTTATCGATTCTTTACATACATGCACCTCATGGTTAAAAAACAAACTAAGTTTTTAAGTGTTCTTCCTGGTATTGTGGTGTTTGCCATGTCTTTAGTTTTCTTGAAGCTGAAGACTAAACATATGATGCATATATAAATTTGTAAGAAAAGAAAGGCATTTAAACAAATGCAAACGTTGCCTGTTGTCTGTGCATAAATTGTGTATCCACTGTGTATGAGATGCGCTCATAAGCCGTAAATTGGCCGTGGTTGGTCACTATGTTTTTTATGGCTTGAGCACATTTGTGATGTCACGCTTACTTGCATTTGGTTACGCTTGGTTTCATTATCTCATGCTAGCTTACTATTATGATGCTATCGCATTTTTCGGTTTGTTATTGCTCATGGTGAGTGGAAGCAACGTGTACCTTGGCAGGGAAATACCACGCGAGTGGTCTTTGCAGCCATGGTGGGCGATGAAGACACCACTACGTTTGTGTCTTTATTATTTTGCGACTACCATAGTTTGGGATTGTGGAGGGTGAAATCGACCCGTATCTTGGCGAGGCAGCACGACTTCGTGCTTGCAGCCATGGCGGGTCGCATACCATATTATACCACCCCGCACTTGCACGTATGAGCCCCACGCTTTGACAACGGCTTTCTGCGCCTGTTTATAATGTGATGTTCTAATGATTGGTTTGTTAATGTTTCGATCACGCTTGGTTGCATTTGATTACGCTCGATACAGTTATCTTGTGGCAGCTTATTCGCTCTTGATCACGATGAGCGACAGTAGCCCATTCCTTGCAGCACCACGAATGTAGTGTTTGCATTTGTAGTTGTTTTGTTGCGTTCATTGATATCATATGGAACTATAAATGTGACTGCATTGTACGGATATGGTCTTTTGTTATAGACTATCATTTCAGATATGCTTATTTGTTATTTATTCAATGATTTGTTTTATTTGCAAAACATTTACTTTGAATGTATGTTTTAGAAATCTAAATAATATGTGGTTCTATGTGTGTTGTATGGAAGTAGGACAGAGGCGGTGGAAGAATAAAGGAGACACGTGTGTTAGAATTAAATGCATAGGAGATCCGGATTAGGGCAGGTTGCCATTAAATGCCTTCCACCCGAGTTCTGCCTTTTGTATAAAGCGTATTAACACTAATATCCCAAGATTGTTTCAATGGTCGTATGATATTCCGAGGCTGTGATGAGTTTGAATGGGCCCGGTTAAAGCTGAGATTACTCGTATCTTGGCGGGGCAACCTGGGTTGCAGCCATGGCGGGTGTATCCTATTTTTCCTAAATGTTACCCTATCTGATCCTATACGAGGTATATTGAATGTGTTCATTGATATTTTACCTATGTGGGCGGGGAAAATTATTAGATTTGCAAAATGAGCCTCTTTTATAGAGTTTACAGCTTTTATATGATGCGGTTCAAATGGTTAGATTTGTAGCCATGGGTTGCATTAGAGCATGCCTGCTTATGCTTATAATGTGCCTGCCTGTGGTTATAATTTTACTAATGCTGGCTTCCATCTGTTATTACGTTTGCCTCCTTGTCAGATGCATCATGCTAAGTGTATCATAAGCCGTCGCTTATCTTGAAACTGACTAGCCTATATATCAGCTTATTTTCTTGAGGCGATGAAGATAGTGTTACTTTTATGCGTTTATTATTTTACCGCTATAATAAGTTTCTGGAACATGATGGATCAAATCTACTCGTATCTTGGCGCGGCATCACTATCAGAAAAGTGTTTGCAGCCATTGCGGGCTTGGATATCCTTCTGTCCAGTCTCGCATTCTCAAATCTGAGCCAATCGATTTCACTATTTTAGTTCAAAAAAATATACTTTGTTAATTTTTTTAAAACATAATGGATCAAAGTGTTTGCTCTTGGTTAAATGCGAACCATGTATGTATGATGTGTTTGCATTATTAGTTCAAGCACTCATTCTTTTCTTCAAAAAATTATCACCCCGGCTTCTAGCTAAAACTATGAAAACAAATAAAATAGTAGAAACAGAACATGGTGAACCTGATCGAATTACAAAGTGTTTGTTTTGCAATATGTGATACTTGTTCGTAAGAAGAGTGTTATCAGTCTTTAGACACGGCTGGTGTGTTGGCGAGGCGTGTTCAGAATGAAGGTAAGCATTAATCTTTTAATTTGCTGTTAGACTGTGTTTTGTTATCTACTTACAAATACTTTCATTGCAGCCATTGTGTTTCTAGACAATGACAGGCAAACCTTTGAAGCTCTGAACCAAAGGGTGATAGAGCAAAGTTCCCATTCGTTGGGTATTCGTGGCGTTTTCCTTTGAAACAATGCAATCAGTATGCTTATTTTCCTTCTTTTTTTCAACTCTTCGTGCTTTAGAGTTTCATATGTATGTTCCTAATTTGAAGCAGATTTTGTTTTCTCAGAAACTTGCAAGGAGTCGACTTAGCTGTTGGGATTAAAAGCCTCTTGATGCTGTTTGGAAGTTACTACTGCTAAGTGGAAGTTAAGACTGTTAAGGTAGTAGTTACTGCTGCTAAGTATAAATTAGTGATGTTAGTAATCTTAATGAAAAATATGCTAAGTAGTTAGTACTGCTAGTTACTACTGCTAGTGTAAGTTACTAATGCTAGTGTATATTAGTACTGCTAGTTACCACTGCTAGTATACATTATTACTGCTAGTATATGTTACTACTGCAAGTAACTACTGCTAATGTCACTTAGTACTGCTGATAAAGATTGAAAAAAACTTTCTAAGTAGTTAATGCTGCTTGTACACAGTTAGTGCTGCTGGTATAAAAGTTACTAATGTTGGTGTGAAAGTTACAACTGCTTAAAGATTACAAGTGCTGGAAGAGTTTATGCTGACAGAGAAGAGATCAAAGACTTATCAAAGAAAAGATAAAGATTACTTATGTGATAAGTATGAGATATTTTTGTAAAAGATACGTATAAGTTATTTGTTTAGAAGATCATGATAACTTAGGAAAATATTGTAAGCCGGTTAGGACTCCTTGGTGTATAAAAGGAGGTCCTGGGGCATAGAGTTAGATATCTAGGAATTGTTTGTTTTGATATCAATATAGCTTCAAGGTTTTGTAACCCTAACACTATTAAGAGTGTTCGTATTATATTGAAGCTGAAAGTTTGGTAAATTGTTTTGTTATTAATCTTATTCATTATTGTTTCATTGAAATTCTTCTTAGTATCATTGACTAGATTCCGTATAGTCTTTGATTTTCATAATCAAAGTTTCTATCATAGTTGTTTTGGATTTATTCAATACAACTTAGCCTTATACAAGCTAAGTAAGATCTATTCTATTGGGATCAACAAGTGGTATTAGAGCTTGTGAGAAGCTTTGAATAAGAAGAACCTTAACTACACACAAGATCTACCTTTTCAAGAAGCAATGGACTCTTAATCTACTCAAACCATCAAGCTACCCATACTCCAACCTGGTGAGTATGATCTCTGGAAGATGAGGATGGAGCAGTACCTACAGTGCATTGATTACACTCTATGGGAGATCGTAGAAAATGCTAATGCACTCCTAGTAACAAAAATTATTGATGGTAAGGAGACTGTTATCCCTCCTACAAGTGTGAAGAGATGGCACAATAAAGGCATAGTCTGAAGGCAAGAAGCACTTTGTTGATGGCCTTACCTAATGAGCATCAATTAAAGTTTAACTCATACAAGGATGCTAAGACACTGATGTAGGCTATTGAGAACAGATTTGGAGGTAATACTGCTACAAAGGAAAAATGGTGATTCCACAACCTAGATCGATTCCTTAGGTTTGTCTAAGGATTAATTACATCTTGGATAAAATCAAAAGAACTTGTTGTAGAATCTTGTATGGTATATTAATAGTGTATGCAGAAATCTATCCTTAATAATTAGAAGTATAAGCAATGAAACAGTAATCTTGAAATAAACTAAGATATAAACAAACGCTCAATTTATTAGATCAAATAATACGAGTACTCTTAACTTAGTACTGGGGTTTACAACCTTGAAGCTTTTTCTTAATCGACTTTGACAACTATGAAGACTTATTATGCCAAAACTGATGATGATGTGATATCTCATAACTAATGCCGTAGAGCCTCTTTTATAAAACTAAGGAGTCTCTAGTAGGTCGTACAATAAATTCCTAAGATATCTTAATCTTTTCTAAAAATAAACGTTATTTCTAAATAAATTAACATTATGGTATATCTTGTACATAAATATCTCAATTACTTATCTTCACTAGATTCCTTGTTCTCCACAAACAATCTTTATTCATTTTTTAATTCGTCTTTATTCTCTTGAGAGTATAAAGTTTCAAACAAATTGTAAATCCTTCCTTTCACCAGCAGCACTAATAAACATAAGCAGTAGTAACATTAGTACTAGCAGTACTAATATATACTAACAGTAGTAACTTGTACTAGCAGTCTTAACATTTACTACTAGCAGCACTAACTACTTAGTTTATATTTTAGACTTCAACACTGAGCAGTCTTAACTTCAACTAACAACAGTAACTTTATGCTATCAGTACTAAATTATACTAACAGTAGTAACTAGCAGTGGTAACATTATACTACCAGTACTAACCACTTAGCATAATTTCCATTATGTACCTGAGCAGTAGTAACTTCTAAGAATCCATGAAGTCTTTTAAGTCCCAACAATCCTCCCCTAAACTTGATGTTCATCTTCTGAATCTTCAAGTTTCTTCTTTAAAAGTCTTCATCATACTCAGGAAGATGCATTCAAACCTTTCATTTACCTTTTTGTTGTTTTACCATAAGCTTTAGCAGTTGATAGCACATCTCATTTTGATAATCAGTTTGAAGTTTCTTGTTTAGCATATTAGTGATGGTTATTGGTGTGAGGGGGTATCTTTTTTCAACCAACATAAAAATGTGGAGATTATCAAACCTTACAAAGTGAACTCTTGATGAATCAATCAACTTCCAAACAGTCACCATGTATCCTTGTTACATTCTCCATACATCACTTCTTATGTCTGGTTCAAACATAACTTTCAAATCTCCCCACAACACTCTTTTAAATTCATTTTCAGGCCTTGTATCACTATACTTTGCCTTCACTATTCTCCAAAGAGCTTCCAAGTCTTCTCTGTCTATTCCTTGTAGCATCCTTATCATTGAAGAGTATCTCTTAGAACTTCCATCTGCTCTTATCAACTGATAATGTATCATCACACCTTCTTTAAGAAGCTTGTAATCAATAATCACTGGTAATTTGGTAGCAAGTCGTATAGCATTAATTGTTATATCTTCATCCTTTTTAATCACCAAAAGCTTCTTTAGCTCAGCTTCATCATCTTCATTAACTTCCTCAACTTCATCCGACTCTTATTCTTCCTCCACTTTTTGTTTCTTTGAGGATTCCTATTGTTGTTCTCTCCTTACTCTTTTCCTTCCAAGCATCTTCTTTCTGCTGCCTTTAGCTGTTTCCTCACTACCTTCTACCTTTTTTCTTTGCTTTCCTGTACCTCAGAACCCATAGCCACAAAGGTATTTACCCTCTTCATTTCCTTATCAAACAACTTTTGAATTTCATCAAAACTCTTTCCCTTCAGCTGTTTGTATGTGTATCCATCCATATGCTTAAGATAGGTAGACATTTGAGTTCTCTTTTGTGCCTTGGTAGGAGGTATGTTTCTCTTTTCTTGTGCTCTGAGTGCAGCAAAATGTTTTCTTATTTTCTCCATTAGTTTCATAAATAGTTTTCCTTTTTCCTCATCTGTCAACTTCTCTCTTTCTTTTGATTGGAGTCTCTCAGCCAGCAATCTATCAGCCTCTATCATAGCTTGTGTATTTTCCCATGACTCAATCAATGCTATGTTGGCTTCTTCTTCTTGTTTCCTTGCTAGCTTTTGCTCTTCTATTAATTCAGCATCCAACTTAGCTTGAATATCTCTTGCAATTTGTTCATCAAGAGCAATTTGATCTTTTCTCTTTAAAGGAACTTCAGGTTCAACCATAATACCTTTTCCTTTGTCTTTAGAAATTGAAGGTTGTGCCTCTTGTGGAACTCTGAACTCACTTAGCTCCTGTACTACTACCCCTCTAGCCTTGGGACTTGTAGTTGTTGTTGTTGTAGCAGCAGTAGTAACAACTTTAGGCTTAGCTGCTTTAATCTGTATAAGTGTCTGAGCCAAAGTGATTTCCTCAATAGTTGTAGGAGCAGCACTATCTTTAACACTAGCAGTAGTAACTGCTTCACTAGCAGTACTATCATCAGGCTTAGTACTCTGTTCATCTTTCTCATCAACTTTTGCTTCCACATGCATCTCATCAGTATCCAAAACTCCAGTATCAAACATTAATTCATCATCCTGTCTTTCTTGAGTTTCATCAACTAAAGTTACCTCAACATCAGCATCAATATCTGCAATACTCCTCCCCTGTTTGGATGCATCTTCAGGAGCAACCAAACTCTCCTGATCTTCAGAGGACTCAACTCTCCTAGACATACCAACTTTCTTGAGTCTCTTCAAACCTGTAGGTCTTGACATTTTCTTCCTTTCCAACTTCTGGATCCTTTTCTTCAAAGCAGCAATCTCCTTTGCTTGAGCATCCTTTGCTTTTTCTAAATCAAGAACCTGTGTTTGCAATTTGGTACATAAAACCATCAAATCAGTTAGTTGCATACTATCCTCACCACTAGGTTATGGATCATTGGAAGGTGTGGGTACACTTTCCTCATGCTCTGTCTCATCTTGAGGAACCTCTGCCTCCTGTCTCTGAGTCTTCTTAGATGTTTGGTTCTTCTTGGGTTTAGAGGATGTAGATGGTTGATCAAGAATGGGTATTTGAGTGGAATCAGTTGGATGATCTGAATCCTCACCCACTTCTTCAGAAACTTGAACCATCATGGTATCAAATAAAGGTGTTATTCTCCTAAAAAATCCTTTCCAGCTCTCTTCATATTAGCAAAAACTCTCTTTGTGTGAAAGGGATTAACAAAAATCTTCTTATGAGTTGACATATCTCCAAGTTGTTGATTAATGAAAACTTGTAGAAAACGTGGATACATCAAGAATTTTACCCCTCCATCCAAGTATTTCACCATAGCATCAAAAAATACTTCCACTGTGGAAAGAACTTGTTTTCAAGAAATACTTCCATTCAAATCCTCTCTAAGCATAATGAACAGAACTTGTTTTCAAGAAATCAATTATCTCGGCAAACCCATCACTTTCTATAGGTTTTTCTAAGAACGCGACCACATTGTGCGTTTCAGCAAACTTAGGGTTTGACATGATGATGATGTGGATGATCAAAGATGAAAATTGAGTTAGGGTTTATGTTTAGAGAGGATTTGAATGAATGAAATCGAATAAAGAAGTAAGTAAAACCCTTAATTGAAGTATTTATAGAAACACCCTTAGTAGTAGGAACTTGAACTAACAGCATTAAGATATGCCTAATAGCATTAACTGAAGCCAACATAATCTTAGCAGCAGAAAGTATACCAGTAGTAGAAACTGTATGCTTAGCAGCATTAACTTCAATAACCCAGCAATGACCCAAATTTCATTCCAAAAAGCAATTCTCATCATCAAACTTGATTCTCACAAACTATCTTTCTGTTTTTATGCTCACATTATCTCTCAATTCTTTTTGCTCACATAATCACTCATTTCTGTTTTTATGCACACATCTCTCTTTCTATTTTTAAGCTCACTTAATCTCTCATTTCTTTTGGCTCACCAAGACACTCTTTCTGTTTTATATGATAGTTGTGCACAAAATTCCATCAATTCTAATAGTTTCATATTGTCCTCCCCACTTCCAAGTGTGTAACCTCTTGAGAGAGGTGGATCATTGGACTGTTTAGATGCAATCTCAAACCTAGTTTGAGCATTTACATCCCCCAATATGGTATCTTGGCACCTGGGACCACTACCTGAACCAATTCCCTAAGGAGTTAATTCATTAAGTGTTGCCATGGATTGGGTCTTATTTAATGTTACCATTGTCCTGCTCTACCTCTAAGCTAGAAGCAGTAGTGACAGCCCTTTCCATTCTGTCACCCAACTCCTTATGGACAGCCTCATCACCAACCTTTTTCTGGGGGACCACTGGACTGAGGCATCTTGGTGTCCCGACCTCTTTTGATATGCCTAGATGTGTTTGATTCTTTTGAACATACTTATGATATAACACATCCTTTCATCCATGCTTGACTGCATATTGACATAATAGGCCTCCCCTCAAACAATGCTTCAAGAGATAAGAATTTGGTCAAACAGTTGCAACTTTGGTTCCTATGTCATCTCAACAGCATTAACATTTGCCTGGCAGTAGTAATTTTCTGCCTAGCAGTATTAACAGAAGTCTAACAGCATTAACTCTGTCTTCAATAATTATACAACAACATGCCTCTATTCATCACAAGCACACTAGAAAAGACTAGATATACATGTGGGAATTCATGAGAATCCATATTTATGCATAACCCATGAATAAAAGTTAAACACTGTGAACCAAGATCATTAACTTTCTTCTTAAATATTACTTCTAAGGTGAAGCATTCAACATCAGGTATTCAATATGCTTTACCTGCAGATGTTAGTTCATAGCCAAATATACAAAATCCAAAGCATTTTCTTCTTGACAGCATTAACTATGACTGACAGTTTTAACAAACAGTCTTAAGTATAACTAACAGTTTTAATTATACTTAGTAGCATTAATTGAGAAAACTAATAGTATTAATCCTTTACAAAACTTTTACAAAAACATAAAGAGATATAGACATTTAAGGATTCAGCATTCCAATACTTGAGACCAAGTACTGAAATGTTGGATCCCTTACTGAATAGATCTTGAACCTTTAGCTTGCAAAGGGTTTGTTACTTTAGATAAATCCAAAGCAACA
>BQNB010064715.1:0-35210 GCA_026074375.1 Tanacetum coccineum | reverse complement strand
TTCAGGACTAGACGACGGTGTTGCAGCCTTATTCCAGGGAAGTCAGATTCATAAACCATATGCTCATACTCAAGCTTTCAAAATCAATCATTCAGCATCAAAATTACTGATACTAAACTTCCGCACCATCAAAGATCCTTAAAGTCAAATAAAGAATCATCTATTGGGGAAGATTGTTAATCGTATGATCATATAAGTCAAACACGAATGTAACAAGTATGAGCATGTTGGTCAAGAGCACAAGATGATTCAAGACAAGGAAATGATGCAAGATTAAGATCTCAAGAACTCAGAGTCAAAAGACGAAGGCTCAAGATCAAGATCACGAAGCATGAATGAACAAAGCTATTACAAACAAGAAAAGACTAAGACACGAACAAAAGAAGGCAAAGCTCAAACGTCATGTCTTTAACATTGGGGAAGATAAAGTCAAATCAAGATAGCCTCTATCAAGAACATCAACGTTGGGGAGATCAAAGAAGACCTCAACATTAGGGTAGATTGTTAGCCTTATTATATTAAGTCAAGAAGAATGTTATATGTCTTATTATTTCAAAGGAAGTCTTGTAATGTAATAGGCTAGTCGGGTATTAACGGGCTTGGATTGTAATCTAATATTGTTTGTGTTTTGGGCTCAAAGCCCAAGATAGGCCAAGCCCGGCCCAAGTAACAATCCCATACGCCACTTAGTGAGTTAAGGGTATAAAAGGAACTCTCTCCACACACGGAGAGGGTGTTGGTCATTCATATGTATGTGTAAAACATGTGTGTAACCTCCCACCACTCTTTCTCTCTCTAATATAATCTTCCATTTTCCTCTCTCTCTTTTTTAGTTTTTGCTTATTCTTATTGTTATGATTTGGATAATATTTGGGATAACAATTGGTATCATGAGCCACGGGGTGGATTCGTGATCGTGTTTGTGGTTATGTAGCTTATTCAGACTGCTTATTTTAGCTTGTTCGGACAGCTTATTGGGCTTATTTTTGCTTATTGTCTAGCTTAGTTGCTTATCTTTTAAAACTAAGGTCATTATTTTCATTCACAATTCAAAATTTTATCTATATCTTCTCGTTGGGCTGCTTAAGTAGTTGGGCCAATATGGATTTCAAAGCCCAATATAAGCCAAGCCCGACCCATTTAGTAAGCCCATACGCCATCCATAAGGCAAAGGGTATAAATAGAACCCTCTCTACACATGGAGAGGGTGTTGGTCATTTATGTGTGTGTTTTCATATGTGTAAAAGATCCACCAAACTCTCTCTCTTAATCTAATATTCCTCTATTTCCTTTCTATCTTTCTTTTTATTGTTTTCGTCCTTGATAGCTTATTTGGTTTGCTTATTATGTTGTGTATGAATTAAACTAGTGGGATAACATGTGGTATCATAAGCCAAGAGGGTGTTTAAGTGTTTGATTCGTGATCTCATAACAATCGTGGCTTATTTTGAGTTTTAAGCTTACGATTTGCTTTGTCTTTGGCTTATTTGGATTACAAAGTTCAAGTTCTACTCTTCTACATCTTATAAGCTTATTTTGTGGCTTATTTGTCATATAAGCTCAAGTTTTTTTTCTTTAGCGTACTTTTCCTCTTAAATTTCTTGTTCACCTACGGTTTTTCTTGTTTATCTTAAGTTTCTACCCTTTAGGTTCTAGTTCCTATCTTAATCCATCTTTATTTTGTGGTTCATTTGGTTAGTTTAAGCTTATTCTTCAAGTTTCTTTGTGGCGGTTTGGTTAGGATTAGAACAAAATTGTACTAGTTTTTGTTTGTTATTCGAATGTTAACTAAAATACAAATGGTAGTACGAGTGGTGGGTTGTAGAAGTTAGACAAGATTTTGTACTAGTTTTTGTTTGGAAGTTAAAATTTATCTAGAATACGAAAACATTTACTAGTGGCGGTTTGACAGTTTTACGTGGTGGTTTGATAGTTTAAGTGGCGGTTTGTTTAACTTTCATAGCGGTTTGGCAATTTTAAAGTAGCGGTTTGCTATTATTTTATAGTAGTAATTTGATTACAGGTGTACCAGCGGTTTACTACTTTTCTTGGTCAAATCTAAACGAAACTCTGTCAAAATGAAAAATCCGCAGCGATTTGGTTAAGTTTTAGTTGGCAACGGTTTGTTTAAAGAAGGCAGCGGTTTACCGGGTGTATAATATAGGCAGCGGTTTACTTATTCTTTGTGCCAACGGTTTGTTAAGTTTAGCCAGGCAGCGGTTTAGTGCAATCTTGCCAACGGTTTGATCCTTAGGTAGCCAGCGGTTTGGTTTAACTCTGGGCAGCGGTTTGATTAATTTATCGGGCAGCGGTTTGGTGCATTTTAGCCTGCGGTTTGTTCCATTTACTAAGCCAGCGGTTTGGTGTTTATGCCAGCGGTTTACCCACTGTTTGAATACTTTGAATTTTTCGAACCTTGGACTATTGGACTTTGGACTTTGGACTATAATTAACCGTGAACTTTGGACATAAAAAGACAATTAATTAACAAACATCAAGCCTTAACTTAAAATCAATTATTCATTTACGGTTTTTCTATTGATTTTGTAAAATCCTGACAAGTAATCTTTCTTCTCGGTTTAAATCATAGAGTTGTAAAATCCCGTGGAAGTTAATTGAATTCATTTAAAACCACAATTTCAATCACATAGATACTTAAGAACCGATATCTATTCATAACTTCTTCAAAATGTCAAATACCAATAACACAATGCAAACTCAAACATTAAATGCTCTCCACAATTCTATCATAGAAGCAGGTGGTAAAGGCCATCCACCAATGTTAGCACCGGGTAATTACGTTCAGTGGAAATCCAAAATCAAGAGATACATCGACACCAAACCTATCAATGAAGTCATCCACTATTGTCTCTAAAATCTACCCTACAAATTCAAATGGACTAAGAAGACTGTTCCAGTTGGAGAAGGTAGTTTTGAAACCACTACAGAAGGGTACATGGAGAACTATAAGAATGTTTCACAAGACATACGGGATCAACTGAATATTAAAGCTGAAGCTGTTCAGATAATTCTCACAGGGATAGATAATGATATCTACTCATCCTTGTCCAAATGCATGTGAAATGCGGAAATCCATTGAAAGGTTGAAACAAGGTGAATCAATCAATGTTCAAGATCTTGAAACCAATTTATATTGGGAGTTTGGAAAATTCACATCACGGGATGGTGAATCACTTGAATTGTATTACTCAAGGTTCTACAAGATGATGAATGAGCTTGTCAAAAATTAGTGTGATGTTACAAATCATCAAGTGAATGTTCAGTTCTTACTTCAATTACAACCAGAATGGTAAAGGTTTGTGACACTCGTTAAGCAAAGTCAAGAACTGAAGACTGTCTCCTATCACAAACTTTATGACATCCTGAAGCAACACAGAATGAAGTCAACGAGATAAGAGCTGAAAGACTAGCACGTACTGCTAATCCACTTGCACTTGTTGCTCAACAACAACCAGTTTACCATCCTCAAAATCATCCTAATCACTACATTCAAAATTCCTCAACCAGACCACAACCAACTCCTACCATAAACAGATGTAAAGCAATTCTCAACTCTCCTCCACCTACTTATGATCAAGAACCTACTACGGTTGCTGATAATGATGAAATGTCAAAGGAGAAGGAGATTGATAAACTCATGGCTTTAATTTCTCTATCATTCAAGAAAATCTACAAACCTACCAACAACAACCTCAGAACTTTATCAAATACCAGTAGAGAAAATTAGGATAATCTACCAAGGATCAACAAAGGAACTGGATATGATAATAATCAGATGGCAGTTAATGTTGCTGGGGCTAGGGAGAATGTAGGTACACAGGTGATGCAGCAGTCTGGGATTCAGTGTTGTGATTGCAAGGAATATAGACATGTAGCAAAGGAATTTCAGAAACCGAAATGGGCAAAGGATGCAGCTTATCACAAAGAGAAGATGCTATTATTTAAGCAAGAGGAAGCTGGATTTTAGTTAAATGCAGAAAAAGCTGACTGGAGGGATGACACTGATGATGAACCTAACGATCAAGAATTAGAAGCACATTATATGTACATGGCACAGATTTAAGAGGTTACTCTAGATGCTGCTGACAATTCTAGACCCATCTTTGATACAAAGCCGTTGCAAAAGGACAAAATGATAATGATAACTATAATGTGTTTTCCAATGACAGAGAACATCCTGAGCAACCTAAATCTGTTATTGCCACATATCTGGAGGAACAAGGTGACACTAACATCACCATTGATTCATTAGATATGTGTAATAATGGAGAAACGATTGACCAGGATGATGATGATCTTGCTAAATAACATGATTTGCTTGCTTCTTTAATTGAGAAACTAAAATGTGAAATTGATGACAGCAAAAACCATAATAAATTTTTAGAATCATCAAACAAGGCTTTAGTTGATAGATTGAAATGTGAAATTGAGGATTTCAAAACCAAAAATAAAAGTTTTGAATCATCAAATAACCATTTCAAAGAAGCAAACAACGAACTGTCAAAGACTAATCAGTTGATGTCAAAAAGACTTTATGATAGTTCCAAGCTGATCTTGATATGGTATCATGATGTGAATTATGCGTCAAAGGTGGCAATTGATTGTGCAAAAGCTAAAGGGGATTTAATGTCATAAAAAATGGAATCTGAAAAGTAATTTAATGAATATACTCAAAAGATAAACAATTTAAGTCAAACGATTTCAGAAATGAAAAAGGAGCTTTTTGCACATCAAGAAACCATCTCCATAATGTCACAAGAAAAAGAGGCTTAGATTAAGTTTTACAAAACTCGTAAAGACAAAGAAATTGAAAAGGTCATCGCTTTAGAAAATAAGGTCAAAGCTTTAGATGATGTTGTCTACAAAACCGGTCAATCAGTTCAAACAATGAATATGCTTAATCATAATTGTAAAACGAGTTTTGTTAAACCTGATCTCCTCAAGAAAAATCAAAGAGTGAATCCTCGTTTGTATGATATTAGGTTGCTATAATGATGATCTTGCTTTATTGTTTGCTCCTGAAATCAGACAAAATGATTCGTCTTGCCCAAGAAAGTAGATCAAAATTAAGTGATTTAATCAGACCTTTTGATTATAAAAACTTGAATAATTTTTATGATTTGTTCGTTCCACAACTTAAAAAGTCGCCTGAACAAAGATATTTTTCAGAAAGATGAAAAATAAGTCATACACCTGTCAATAATGAAAATTCAAAAGAGTCTTTTAATAAACAAACAACGTTGTTAGAAAAACGGTACAGGATGAATCCATTACATGGGATCAAAAGTGTAAAAGCTCTAAAGAACTTTTCAAAATTAAAAGTAGTGTTGACATATTTTTGATGGAGTGGAACGTTGCAAACAAACAATCGCTAAAAGAACATATTTGGTCACATAGATCCATTCATTTAAAATACAAACGAAGGAAATTTTTGTCCCCAAATTCGAAGAATCAGTGCTGATTAAAAAAAAAAGTTCACTTGTGTTTGAAAGAGGAAATGGTTGCTGATTTGAGATACTTAACATGACGTAGACTCTCTCAAATCTCAACTGGAAACTCAAAAAACACAGTTTTTAAATGAAATCGATCGACTTTCCAGGGAATATTATTATGCTGATTACATGAATGCTATACTTGGTATATATACTACTCTCGACGAGTTTACTGATTTACAATGTGATTATGTGGACCAAGTTGTCAAATGTGAAGGTCTTGAAATAGAGCTTTCAAGAAGTAATACAACGTCAAAGAGTTTTGAAGCACTTCAGAAACATGCAATTAATCTTGAACTTGCTTTACAACAATGTAAAGAACAGATAAAAAATGACAAGTCTTTCAAAGAAAATCAGTCAAACATATTTCTGAAAGAACGTGAATAATAATTTGAAATTCATGACTTGAAAGCTCAATTACAAGACAAAGGCATTGCAATAAGTGAGTTGAAGAAACTCATTGATATTATGAAAGGAAAATCTGTGGAAACTAAGTTTGAAAAATCATCGGTTATTCAATAACCGAATGCTTTTAAAAGTCAAAGACAATCAGTTTTAGGTAAACCGGCTATTTTTTCAGATTCTCTTGCAAAGACAGATTTTTCAAAGTCAAAGTTAGTTACCAAAAATAATGTGCCCAATGATTTTTCAAAACCAGTCATTGCATAGATTTTGCCTCAGAATATGAAGTCAATTTTAAGGAACACAAATGTGATTGCTCCAGGAATGTATAAAGTGCACACAAAGCCCAATCAAACTAGAACATCATAGTTGCCTCAAGACATTAGGAAAACTAACAAACGCATGTCCTTTTCTATATGAGTAATTCCCACTACTAGTGTTAGCAGACCACAACTTAAGAGTAATCGAATGGAAGATAGAGTCATGCCTAACAATAGTCAAGTAAAGAAGGAAGAAGTAGACGACCACCGTAGGAATTTTAAGTTTTCAAATAATAAAACGTCTGTAACTGCGTGTAATGACAGTTTGAATGCTAAGACCTCGAATGTAAACATTGTTTGCTTTACTTATGGAAAATGTGTGCTCATGATATGTGTGTTCTTCATTATATTAATGGTGTGAATTCTAGGACTAGAAAACCAATTGCTGTGCCTATTAGTACTAGAGAACCCAAGCGAAATGTGAACCAATCTGTTGCAACATCCTATAAGAAAACTGTTGCCACAGAATCCATTGTCAAGAAACCTAGAAGCATAATTAGGAAGCTATATGAGCAAGTTACTAAGACATGCAGTTAGTGGTACCCTAAGTTTACACCATCCGGATACAAATGGAAACCTAAGTCCCCAATAGGAAATGTCAACGTAAATGTTAGTATGCGTATAGGAAATGCATCTAGAACTGCTAATATTTTGGAACCTATGACTCCTAGGTGTTCCAATTTGTCCAATGCTCCATTGTCTTCTAATTCTTTTGCAGCTCGTAGAGATAATTCTATTCATCGTTGACTCTGGGTGCTCAAAGCACATGACATGAAATCTCAAGCTCCTAAGTAATTTTGTGGAGAAATTTCTGGGTACGGTAAAGTTTGGAAATGATCAAATTCCACCAATTCTTGGTTATGGAGATCTGGTTCAAGGAACTATAACTATCAAAAGGGTTTATTACGTCGAAGGGCTAAATCACAATTTATTCTCCGTTGGTCAATTCTGCGATGCGGATTTAGAAGTTGCTTTTTGGAAGTCTACATGTTACATCCGTGATTTTAAGGGAAATAACCTTCTCACAGGCTCTTGTGGCACAAATCTGTATTCCATCACTCTTCAAGAAACATCCACTCCCAATCCAATTTGCTTAATGGCTAAAGCTACATCGTCACAAGCATGGTTATGGCATCGTCGTCTCTCACATCTAAACTTTGACACCATCAACTTGCATTCGAAGAATGATATTGTGAGTTGGGGAAAGCCAAAAGAACATCTTTTCGTCAAAGATCAACTTTGTTCTTCTTGTGAGTTGAGGAAAGCCAAAAGAACATCTTTTCACACAAAGACTACCTCGAGTTCCAAAAGACGGTTACAACTTCTACACATGGAGTTATGTGGTCCCATGCGGATAGAAAGTATTAATGGAAAGAAATATGTTCTTGTAATTGTTGATGACTACTCCAGATACACTAGGAGTCACTTCTTAAGGTCCAAAGACGAAACTCCTGATGTTCTCATTGATTTCCCCAGACTCGTTCAAAGAGGACTTCATGCTCAAGTAAGAACCGTACTAACTGACAAAGGCACTGAATTTTTGAATAAAACTTTTCATGCATACTTAGCTCAAGAAGGGATAGAACACCAAACGTCAACTGCTCGAACACCTGAACAAAACGGCGTTGTCGAAAGATGGAACTGTACTCTTGTTGAGGCTGCTCGAACAATGCTAAGCGCCGCTAAAGTTCCTTTGTTCTTTTGTGTTGAAGCAATTGCCACAACATGTTTTACTTAGAACTATTCACTTGTAATTCCTCGACATGCTTACCACATCATCAACGGCCGAAAACCATCTGTTAAGTTCTTTCACATTTTTGGCTCTCTTTGCTACATCGTCAAAGATGGTGAAAATCTTGATAAAATGAAGGAAAAAGGTGATGCATGCATTTTTGTAGGGTATTCTAATTAGTCAAGAGCTTACAGGGTATATAATGTTAGCCTCAATTTATTGAGTCGAACAAGGAAGTTCGGTCACTCTATGATGGAGCTTCGGTCTTTAATTAGTTAATGTTGTAATAGGATAATATCGGGAATCGGGCTCGATAGAAAATCTAATATTGTATATGTTTTGGGTTTAATCCCAAGCAAAACCCGAGCCCGGGTCCTAGTTAAATATCCCGCGCGTCATTTAACGCGACGGGGTATATAAACTCTTTTCTATTTAGAAAAGAGTAAGTTGTTCATTTTCTAATAATTCCATTTTCTCTTTTCTCTCATCTCTCTCTCTCTTCTTTCTCTCTCTAGAACAACTCACCTCTCTTTCTCTTTTCTAGTTCGATTCGTGTATGATATATATGTTATGAAGTGATTACGGGATCCTACAATTGGCATCAGAGCTACGTGTGGATTCGTGGTTGATTCTTGTGGTTAAAAGCATCAAATTCGAGCTCATTTTGGTCCTAAATACCCCACGGCTCAAAATTCATTTTTGGGCTTGATTGGCTGGTTAATCGTGGTGTTTTTCGTGTGATATAAGCTAAGGATGATACATTGTTACTCCTACAAGTGATACTCAAGCCTCAAGCTTGAAATCTAGCAAAAAAGGTTCGAATTTCTTTAAGTGTTCTTCGTGGAGAGTTGCTACTTTTTGGACGATCCACAAAGATATACATGTTATTGTGTGTTAAATCTTCTTAGAGACGCTTAATATTGCAAATCCTAGCTTTGGTTCGTGGCTTAAACGCTTATTTGAGTGATTTTGAAAAAATTTGAAGTTGTAATTCTTCGTGGCGGTTTGAGTATTTTATTATACTCTAGCCGGCGGTTTGACAGAAAAAGGGACAAAATCCTTTTTTTAAGGAAAGTATCAGACGGCGAGTTACTCATTTAGGCGGCGAGTTAAGCAGGTACAAGGCGAGTTGTCAATAGGTTTAGCAGCGGTTTGCTTATTTTAATGCAGACGGCGAGTTGCTAAACAGCGAGTTGCTAAACAGCGAGTTGCTAAACGGCGAGTTGCCAAGCTGCGGTTTGGATTATTCTATTACACGGCGGTTTGCTTACACTACCAGCGGTTTTATTTAAAAAAAAAAAAGACGGATCACGCTGTAACCACCCTTTAGCTGGTTAAGGATTTCTTAAGGCCCAAAAAGCTCGTTTACTATGATTTATTGACATTTTTCAGTTTTTTGGAATTTGTGTTAGACTTGTTTTTGTTCTAGCTCACGGCCCATCTGTATTTTTAGGCCCGTTTCAGTTTGGTGAGCCTATTTAAACAATCTGCTGTAACCCTAGCCAGAAAATTATCTGTTTTTATACAATTAAATCATTGGCCGCTGATTCCGAATCAAATCATTCACGGTTTTCTATTGATTTTGTAAAATCCCGTTAATTCATTTATCGGTTTTAATCATAGACGTGTAAAATCCCGTGAACGTGAATTGCTTACAAAACCACAATTTCAATCACATCATATCCACTTAAGATCCAACAACTTTCACTTCAACTCACGATAAAATGGAGAAGAAAGATACCTTATCTTCGTGTTCAGATTCAGAAATACAACAAATGCAACTAATTCAAGACAAAACAAAAGAAAGTTGCATGGTATCTTTTCAACGACTTCATTCACACCTCAAGTGTCTTTTAAACAACGACTTAAAAGGAAGTCGATTGAGAAAAGAGCGCTGCATAAAATGGAGTATGACAGCAGGGTGAATGAAAGACTGATGCAGACGACAGAGGAAAAGGGTGATTCGAGTAAAGCATTGGATGCTAGTTTAGTTATCATTGAAAGCAATGGGACAGAATCACAAAAGCAGGATACAAGCAGCAGATCAGGGAATGATGCACATGTTAATGATGCAGATATCAGACCCATATATAATGAAGAGCCAATGGATGACACGCAACAATTCCTACAATACACCGACCCCCCCCCCCCCCTCCGATATTCCAGAATTCCGTACACACTGATCCACACATGGAATCTTTTAAGAAGATCGATTGGTGAAAGAGCACAACATAAAAATGGCGGTATGAAAGCATGGTGATGAAAGACAAATCCATACAAACAGAGGAAAAGACGATACGAGTAATGCAGTTTGAATGCATAGATGCTAGTTCCGTTATCATTGAAAGTAATAGGCAGAATCAAAAAGACAGGATACAAGCAGCAGATCAGGGAATGATGCACATATTGATGATGCAGAAATCAGGCCCATATACGATGAAGAGCCAATGGCTGAGGTACAAACGACTGCTGAAATCAATATCTTTGCTACAGGACAACAGCATACTGAGCAACCTGAATTCAATAATGAAGGAAAGGTTGACCAGAATGCTGAACAATGTCATGGACATACGTCCTTTGCCTGCTAAATTAACGGATGACAAGAACAATTGAGAAACTCTCAGATCAATCAACACCGAGTCAGAAGTATGTTTTGTCACAAAAAAGAATCGTTGCCCAGTTTTCAAAAATATTTGGAAAACTCGAAGCACAATTGTATCAATCTTAGAACTACAATTACAAATGAAAAACAATGTTTATAAAATCAGGAGCAACAAAGATCAATTTTGAAAAGAAAAGGTTAATGAAGCCCAGGTATAAAATGACATCGAATGTAATTGAAAACATAAACATCGAATTGTAACATAGTGTGGCTAATTACTTGTAGAGAAAGTGTGGCAGTTACATAAGGTAAAAAGAGCATTATGAACAGACTTACAAAGATCTTTTGATTCTACTCAAAAAGTACACGTGTCAGGAAACCAAAAACCCAGAATGACTCTTTAATGCACAACTGAACAAAAAGTCTAAATAAAATGCTGATGTACTAGCTCAGATTCAGAAAAAGGGGTTTGCAATTGCAGCATTAAAAAATGAGTTTAAGGAAACTCAAACAGGAAAAGTGTGTAATACTAAGTTTGCAAAGCCATCCAAACTTGGAAAACCAACGGATTGGTGAACAACCACTCAAAAACCAATTCCGTTGTTAGACAACCGACTGCGTTTAAGTCTGAAAGACCCATAATTTCAAAAACCTGTCGGTTGCCTCCCAAGTTGGATGTGAACAACTGACTTGTCAAAACCATCACTACACATCATTTTGCTCTAAGAAGAAGGAGAAATCTGCCCCTGCAAAACCTCATCACATGATTGCACAAGCTCCATCAGGTTAAGTCAAACGACATTTTTTCATAATTACTAAATAACTACCTATAGTGAAGCCTAGAAAAAAGACACATTAACACTCTAGATCCCTAAGAATTTTTTTTGACTCCAAACTTTTTGTTTTGCTCAACATGTCAGAAATGTTGTCTAAAATGCCAATCATGACGCTTGTGTAATAAAAATCCTGAAAAAGTCAACTCGCGTCAAAGGTACCATCCAATAATACAACAAACATAAACAAAGACCCGAAGAGCAAATAAGGACGCAACGAAACTAAAAAGACAGATCACCAAAAAGGAACATAGTTTTCAATCAAAAGGACTACCACTTGCAAAGTAAAACAACAAGTCCAAGTATCTTGTCTTAGGAGGCAACTCAACGGATAGAATTCTCAAGAACTGTTTGTCTGGATGGTTCCAACAGGAAAAATATTCCGACTCTAGCACAACAAAGGTTGAAAGCGAACCCCCAAATTTTTCAAATCAAATGGCGTCTGCTAAAAATAACACTTCAGGCCCCGTTCCTCAATGTTCAAATGACGTTTGAACACAGCAGTTCAAGCCTCGGTCATCAATGTCAAATGATGTCTGATCACAACAGTTCAGACCTCGCACCACAACGACAAATGGCGTCTGCTGAAAATAACACTTCAGGCCCCGTTCCTCAATGTTCAAATGACGTTTGAACACAGCAGTTCAAGCCTCGGTCATCAATGTCAAATGACGTCTGTTCACATCAGTTCAGGCCTCGTTCTTCATCAAATAACTTCTGATCATAACCGTTCAGAACTCAGAATTCTCGTCCACATCAATGAACCGTCAAGTTCAAAGCTGGTTCCAAAAGTTGTTCCTCTAGCAGTCAAGACAGCTACATCACGACAAGAGTTGGAATTACTATTCCACCATCATATAGCAATGCTGAGGACAACATGTAAATAATATTAAAAAAATTAGAAAAACAGAAAATATTTCCAAAAATAATCTTCTCGACGTGTCTCTTGGAATCGATAACATTTACGTGCTTAGAAATGTCGATTAACATTGACACGGGTGTGTAAATGAAGTTCGAGCGAGAGTTTTCAAATAGTTTCAAAACATGTCATTTCTAATTTTCTAAATGGCTTATGTGCAAATATCAGTACATAACCCGGACTTCAAATAAAGGAAGGTTTATAACTTATCCTCACAACGAGAAAATTAACGTTTCTCGGTCTTGAGCTGTTCTTACAAGACATTCAATGTTTTTAGCTCAAGAAAAAGGATAGTGTACGTATCAGTGTGCTTACCCTTAGCGTTAGAAGAGAAGTCCTCTAACATTTGGTTTTTCAAAAAGTTGAACACGATTTTTTTTCAAGAATTTCTTGATGACAATTCATAATCTTTCAAAATTGTGTGTTCAACACTCCATCCCTCACAATGTTTTCAAAAGACAACAATTTCTCAAGCTTACAACGAAATGACAAACAACTTTAAATCAGTTTTAAAACGAATGTGAAACAAGCTTGTGTCTAATCATACTAGGGAGTACCTTTTTCGTAACCTAACACTGCTCCTTAAATGGAAGTTTTGAAAAAAACATTATTGATGCCTCTTTCAAATCAAAACAATAAATGACAAGGTTATTAGATTTTGTTCATGAACTAAAAACGGACAAAATGCATGAAGCGACTTTAGAGTACGTTGAATCCCTTGAAAACGTAGATTGACGAACTTGAATCTGAAAAGAAGGTTGAATTTTCAAAAACATATAAAATCTACTCTCGAAAGTGGTGTGTCTAAAGATGGTAACATGTTTTCTTATTGGCATTCTCTGTCTTAGATTTAAAAAATAGCTCATGAACTGGATTACAATGCTTATAAACTTCACAAGTCAAAGAATGTTGAATTCTTGTACCAAAGCTTATCGAAGCAAATTCTGACATCTACTGTTAAACAAAAAGTTCATAATAATTTGTTAAAACGTTTTTAAACTTAAAAAACCACTCAGAATTTCTCTTTGAACATTAGCTTTACAAACATTAGTAAAGAACAAATGAAAAACAACTCAGTTTGCAAAGAAAACGATCAAATGTATTTCGTAAAAGAACGTGAACAATATCATGAAAATAAGTTCACGAATATAAGCCCGCACCACAGCCCGCCGCCGAACCACGCAAACTCCGTGCGATACCAGCAACCACAAGCGCCCAAGTCACGTGGCACGACAGAGGCCCCTCAGTTTGATCAACCATCAAGTTGTTAAAGACAACCAAATGCTCAAACGGATACTAAAACCCCTCAGAATTAGGAAAACCGACTCCTTTTTTTCAAAATTCTCCTGAAAAGAGATGTTTTCAAAACGACACCAGACGGTTAATAAAACTAATGTGTCGGATGGTTCATCTAAACAAGTCGACTCAAAGAATATGCCTCAGACTAGGCAAAACAATGCGAAATACAACACGAAAACGCTTACAAACCAGGAGAATGCAGAATTGCCACTAGCACAACACAAAACAGAAACATCAGTTACCACAGCTTATAGGAATACTAATCCTCACGTGTCCTACTAAATCTACAAGGAGTATAAATCACTCTTCATATGTTAAGCAGACGCACAACTTAAGAGCTATCAAAGTTAAAGAATAAGGGGCCGGTGCCAAACAATAGTCAAGTGAAGTTTACAAAGAAGGAAGTAGAAGACCACCATAAGATTTGTTTAGATATTTCTAAGAAAACAAAACCTGTAACTCTGCGAGTAATGAACAGTTCAAAATCCAGAACACTTTGGAATGTGAATGTTTTGTCTTGTTGATTGAATGTGAAATGCATGTTTAAATTCTAATCATGATGCTTGTTTTCCCTAAATACTTAAAAACGTAAACTGCTAAAACTAAGAAGACCTAAAGGTAAGTCCTATTAGTGCGAGTAAAACAAAAGAGAAATAACGAACAAGATCTGTTGCAACAATCACCCCCATAAGAAAACAGTTGCATCTGATACCACTATTCAGAAAACCCCAAGAGTTACCTTTAAAGGATTGTTATGAGAATACAAATAAGCATGGAAATGTGGAGATTAGAAAAGAAATTCCTTTAGAATAACAAATGGAACAAACGACAACCTTCTAGACATAGTCTAAATAAAACCAACGGGTTGGAATCTTTAGTCATGTTCGTCTTAGGTGGGGTTCACCACGGGAAAGTTATTCAACTCTTGGCACGGGCCAAGGTTGACAAGAACCCACGCATGGTTGAATAGTAGATATCCCTCATATTCATGCATAGCAAAACAAACACTGGGTTTAAGTGCGGTAAATCATTCAATGATCAAAAGTAACAAAGAATCTGGCTTAAATGCAAGATGGCACTATACAATGGCAAAAGCCAGAAAAATCTCAGAGTGTGTTGCTGCAAAAGATTGATTAATCTAAAAACCAGTGCCATAATGGTTACACAAAAAGAGTTTTCTTAAAAATGGCGTCTGCCTCTAAAATAAACACTTCAGGTGCCCCGATTCCTCAATTGTTCAAAAAGACGTTTGATCGCAGCAGATCAAGCCTCGGTCTTCATGGCAAAAGACGTTTGATCAACGTCATGTTCAGAGCCTGTTCTTCATCAAATACTTTTCTACATAATAAACCATCAGAACATCGGTCAAGTCCACAGCAATGAACAGTCAAGTTCAAAGCTGGTTCCAAAAGTTGTTCCTTAAGCAAACAAGACAGCTACATTACGACAAGAGTTGGAATTACTATTCCACCTTCACATAGCAATGCTGAGGACAACAGGTATATATATATATAAATACAAAATCTAAAAAATAGAAAATTTCCAAAAAGAATCTTCTCGACATGTCTCATGGAATCGATAACATTTACGTGCTTAGAAATGTCGATTAACATTGACGCGGGTGTATAAATGAAGTTCGAGCGAGAGTTGCAAATAGTTTCAAAACATGTCATTTCTAATTTTCTAAATGGCTTATGTGCAAATATCAGTACATAACCCGGACTTCAAATAAAGGAAGGTTTATAACTTATCCTCACAATGAGAAAATTAACGTTTCTCGGTCTTGAGCTGTTCTTACAAGACATTCAATGTTTTTAGCTCAAGAAAAAGGATAGTGTACGTATCAGTGCGCTTACCCTTAGCGTCAGAAGAGAAGTCCTCTAAGTTGAACACAATTTTCAAGAATTTCTCGATGACAATTCATAATCTTTCAAAATTGTGTGTTCAACACTCCATCCCTCATAATGTTTTCAAAAAGACAACAATTTTTCAATTGGTCCTATTTTTGAGGGGGAGTTTTTCGAAAAACAAAGTTTTAATGTTCTTGGATACATCAACAACGACAATTCTTATGTATTCAAAACATTATCAAAATGTTCCAAACCATTAATGCTGATAATAATTTCTCCCACAGAATTTTCAAGACATATTTTAATCTCAAGGTATTTCAAAAACTAAGTGTTTATTATTTAAAATAAGGGGAGAAAATGTATTTAAAATATGATCTATTCGACTCAATGTGTTGAACAGTAAGAAAAGGTTTTATGGTTTGATCTTATACCCAACAACATCTTAATCTTAATTTCACGACGATTCTTAAGTCATAAGGTGGTTAGGTTATGAATCAATCCTATGATCCAACCAGAACCGGAAGATCTACCCAAGGATAATCCAAAGTTAGAAATAGCAGTCCTTAGGTATGATTGGAGATGAATATATATGGGAATAATGCCGACTAAGATTGAGCTAACACTGGAACAATCACAACAAGGTGTTAGTAATGACGTCCTGGTAAGCATTGAAGGCGTTGAAGAATGAAAAAGAAATGTATGGATAAAGGGTCTAATGAAAGAAGCCCTCCACAGCACACAACTTAAGGGCTGAACCGGGTCAATACATATGCTATCAGAATCATAGTTTGATTGCTGACATTGAAAAACGACATCATGGACCCAGTGATGCAATGCACAACCTTTCTCCCAGCCATTATCAGGTTTCTCTCAACAAAACTTGTTCTTATTTGTCATGTAGTATACACATGTTAATCTATTGACATCTCATTCTAGATCGTTGATATTTACCTAGGTGCAATCTGCTCCAAAGCCTCCCCCCACCCCCCCCCCCCCCCCCCTCCCCCCCCCCCCCCCCCCCCCCACCCCCCCCCCCCCCCCCCCGAGTATCTAAAAAACCAAACGCAACTATTCGATCTATAGCCAAGAGATCAATCTAAATCTGTGAAAGGACACATTCCAGTTCAAACACTTTGTTGAATATCACAAGATTCACAAAGCTGTTAACAAGAGTCCTACGCAATAATCCAATGTGATATTTGCCAGAACACATCCGAGTGATTCCTTATGTATATTCACAATGAAGATGGAAATCCTCTTGAGTCAGCATCAACCAAGGCTGCTCTTGGTAGGTAACTTGCGAAGATTCTAATATGAATCAAACTTGTGACAACTGGATATCGAATTGGTCCTGTAAATGAATGACGGTTCTGATGATTTTGATAAAAAGAGTTTTAAAATTCCCTTGATGTTGTTTTACATAAAACGTCTTTTACAAGTAACACGTCGATTTGATTTTTAAATCAATTTTCTTCGATTATCACTAAAACGTAAACCTCGTAGGATTAAAAACGGTGGTAAACGATCCCAATCAACCAAAGACGATTCATTACCACATATAAACTATCTAGAAAGCTTAAGATATAAAGACAAAGACTTCCGCTAACTCTGATTTAAAGCTTTCAAGATAATGCAATAGTATGAGCATGTTGGTCAAAGACACAAGATCGCAAGATGGCTTAGCAGATCGCAAAGCATGAAGGAACAAGCTTACAACGAAAACAAAGACCAAGAACACTCGAGCTTAAACGACAAAAGCAATCTCACTGATCTCATGAAGGAGTGTCATCAATGAACTCACTTCGGGGGAGATTGTTAGCCTCAATTTTATTGAGTCAATAAAGGAAGCTCGTTCCCGTGTTCAAGACCTTACTTCGGGGGAGATTGTTAGCCTCAATTTATTGAGTCGAACAAGGAAGTTCGGTCACTCTACGATGGAGCTTCGGTCTTTAATTAGTTAATGTTGTAATAGGATAATATCGGGAATCGGGCTCGATAGATAATCTAATATTGTATATGTTTTGGGTTTAATCCCAAGCAAAACCCGAGCCCGGGTCCTAGTTAAATATCCCGCGCGTCATTTAACGCGACGGGGTATATAAACTCTTTTCTATTTAGAAAAGAGTAAGTTGTTCATTTTCTAATAATTCCATTTTCTCTTTTCTCTCATCTCTCTCTCTCTCTCTTCTTTCTCTCTCTAGAACAACTCACCTCTCTTTCTCTTTTCTAGTTCGATTGGTGTATGATATATATGTTATGAAGTGATTACGGGATCCTACATATAACAAGAGATCAAGAGTGATAGTCTCAACCATTCATGTTAACTTTGACGAATTACCTCAGATGGCGTCAGATCACGTCAGTTCTGACCTTGTTCCACAATGTTCGACGAAGGCATTAAGTCCCGGTCCCCAAAGTCAAGAAAATATTCCTCAAGCAGCTGAGACAGTAACAACGTTAAATGAGCTGGATTTGCTATTTAGTCTGATGTTCGATGAACTACTCAATGGAACTACTCTAGTTGTGTCAAAGTCTTCCGCTGTAACTGCTACAAATGCACATAATCAACGTCAACAACAACATACAACTCCATCTACTTCAACAACCGTTGCTGCAGATATACCTCCATTGAACATTTAAACAACACCTAAAACTACTAGTCAAAGACCAACTCAAGTACCAACTGTCACTGCTAATGAGAACATTATTCAAGCAGAAACCAATAAAGATTATGCTCAAGTTGACGAAGATGAATTTATCAACGTCTTTATTACACCGGTACCAGAATAAGGGGAGACATCGTCTCGTTTTGTTGACTCGTCAAACATGCATACATTCTATCAACGAAATCCTTCTGAACATCGTTGGATAAAAGATCATCCGTTAGAATAAGTAATTGGAAATCCTTCTCAATCAATTAGAACAAGACGTCAGCTAGAAACAGATGGCGAGATGTGTATGTTCGCACTTACTGTGAGTCAAACTAAACCAAAGAATATCAAAGAAGCCATGGCTAATTCTGCATGGATTGAAGCGATACAGGAAGAACTTCACTAGTTTGATCGATTAGATTTATGGGAATTAGTCGACAGACCACTCTGCAAAAATGTCATTAATATGAAGTGTCTCTGGAAAAACAAACGTGATCAGGAAAATACTGTAATTCGCAACAAAGCTCGTCTTGTAGCTAAGGGATATGCTCAAAAGGAAGGAATTGATTTCAAAGAGTCATTTGCACCAGTTGCTTGGTTGGAAGCTATCAGGTTATTCATTGCGTATGATGCACATAATTCATTTCTAGTATATCAGATGGACGTCAAAACAGCATTTCTTTACGGACCTTTGAAGGAACAAGTGTACGTAAACCAGCCAAATGGATTCGTAGACCCATATCATCCTGACCAAGTCTACCGTCTAAAGAAGGCATTATATGAACTTAAACAAGCACCAAGAGCGTGGTACGATGAACTCTCCAACTTACTGGTATCCAAAGGATTCTCAAAAGGTTCTATTGATCCAACTCTGTTCATAACTAAACATGGGGAAGACATATTGCTTGTGCAAATTTTCATTGATGACATTATTTTTGGTTATACGAACCTAAAACTTTCAAAAAGGTTTGAAAAACCAATGTACAGCAAGTTTGAAATGTCTATGATGGGGGAGCTGAAATTCTTTTTAGGAATTCAGATCCACCAATCCCCATGTGGTATCTTTATAAACCAAGCTAAGTATGCTCAAGAGATACTTATAAAGCATGGTATGACCTCACGTGATAGCATTGGTACTCCAATGGCTACGAAACACCTAGATGCTGACTTGAGTGGAACTCTGGTTGACCAAATGAAATATCATAGTATGGTCGGAGCACTCATGTACCTAACAACAAGTAGACCAGATATTGTACATGTTACATGTTATTGTGCTTGCTATCAAGCGAAACCGACTGAGAAACATCTCACGGCGATTAAGCAGATCTTTCGCTACCTTAAGAATACCATTAACATGGGACTCTGGTATCCGAAGGACACCAGTTTTAAACTAATAGCTTTTTCAGATTCGGATCACGTGGGCTGTCTCGATTCACGTAAGAGCACATCTAGTGGCATACAATTTCTAGGAGGTGATAAGTTAGTCAGCTGGTCATCCAAGAAGCAGCACTGCATTTCAATGTCTTCAGCAGAAGCCGAGTATGTGTTTTTATCTGCGTGCTGCGCCCAAGTCCTTTGGTTAAGAACTCAGCTTACAGATTATGGCTTTCACTTTGACAAAATACATATGTATTGTGATTCAAAGGCAGCCATAACCATCTTGTGCAATATAGTCCAGCATTCGCATACCAAGCACATCGATGTCAGATATCACTATATAAAGGAACGGGTTGAAAAAGGTATTGTTGAATTATTCTTTGTCGGAACTGAATACTAGTTAGCTGACCTGTTTACTAAAGCTCTTTCGAAAGATAGGTTTAAGTATCTGGTTAGACGACTTGGTATGAGATGTTTGACTCCAGAAGAATTGGAGGTTCTGGCAAACGTATCTGCTTGATCCATCAAACATCGAATTTGTAAATATTTTTATTTTTCTCTTTATTTTGATTTATAAATATTTTTGAAAAAAGAAAATAGAAAAATATAAAACCATCAAAAAAAATAGAAAAATATAAAATCTATAAAAACAAAATACAAAATCAGAAAATTTCAAAAAATACAAAAAAGAATCTTCTCGACATGTCTCTTGGAATCGATAACATTTATGTGCCTAGAAATGTCGATTAACATTGACACGGGTGTGTAAATGAAGTTCGAGCAAGAGTTTAAACGTTTCAAAACATGTCATTAATAAATTTTCTTTATGACTTATGTACATTTCAGTGCATAACTCAGACCCGAATGTAATAGGGAAGTGTACGCTTCAGTTCGCTTACTCTACAAATAAAAGAGAAGTCTTCTATCATGTGTTTTAAAAACCGTTGAACACAATTTTTCCAAAAGAACTTTTCACTGTCAAATTGTCTATAATATAATTTGTGGTATCTTTCCATAAAAAGTGGTATTTATTAAAAATTGTGTGTTCAACACTCTCTTCCTCAAACAAGTTTAAAAATTGTGGTACTTACAATGTCATTTTATGTAGATCAATTTGTGAGGGGGACCTTTTAAAACCAAAACCTTTTAATGTTGTTTGGGTACATCTCATAAATGTCCATTTTATGTATCTAACAACATTCAAGTGAAATGAAAATGTATAAGCTATAATGTCAATTATTAATTAACATTGTTCACTAAGGCATCTCACTCTGCCTTCAACACATTTGTGGTGTCATATCATTTTTTTCCTCGTAATGTCAAGATTTAAAAATTAGTGGTATCCCACTTACTATGTTGAAGGGGAGTTATCTTAAAATGTTCACAAATTCATGCAATTCAGTGGTAACATTTTTCTCCCCGTGATATTTTTCATGTCAAATTCTAATAAATTGGTATTTCAAATACTAAAAGATTTATTATTTAAAATAAGGGGAGAAAATGTGATTAATTTTGTTCTAGAAAAATATCATCTTTAAGACTCTAAGTGCAACTCTTTCCTTTATGTGCGAAACCATTTTGAATCTCGATGCACATGTGTATGGGGAGTATTTGAAAATAACAATGTCAGAAAATGGTTTTATGGTTTCGATCTATCTATCCTCAACCAATTAACTCACGACGTTGATGAAGTCATAAGGTGGTTAAGGTTAGGTATAAGTCCAATGATCCAACCAGAACCAGAGGGATCTACCCAAGGACAATCCATAGTTAGAAATAGCAGTCCTTAGGTATGATTGGAGATGAATGAGTATAAGGGAAAAATCCTGACTAAGATTGAGCTAACACTGGAACAATCACAACAAGGTGTTAGTAATGACGTCTTGGTACGCATTGAAGGGGTTGAAGAATGAAAAAGAAATGTCTGGATAAATGGTGAAAGAAGCATCCCTCAATACACTTCTAGGCAGAAAAACAGGGTCATGCATTAATCTATCAAAATCACAAAAGATGATTTCTTGGTATTGAGAAAGTCATCATGGACCCAGTGATGGCAAGGCACAACCTTCCCAGCCATTATTGTGTTTATTCAAAAGAAATTGTCTCATTTGTACAGAAGAATAAACAAAGTTATCTATTGACATCTCACTCCGAGAGTTGTTATTGAATAGGTGGCAGTATGCCTCACCAGACTTCCGACTACTAAAACCAAGTGCACAAATCCGAGTCGATAGAGCCTAGAAGAGATCTTATATAAAATCTCATTAGGACCATGTCAAAATACACTTGTTGAACACCATAAAGTTTACAAGTTGTAACAAAGAGTCCTACGCATTATCCTTGAGATCTTGCCAGAACATCCGAGTGATACTTAAGTATTCACATTGAAGATGGAAATCCTGCTTGAGCCAACATCAAACAAGCTCTTGGTAGGTGACTTGCAAGATTCTATATGAATCGAACTTGTGACAACTGGATATCGATTTGGTCCAGTATATGAATTGATGACTTAATCAGAAAGATAGTAACTATCTGATTCACTCTTACCGTGCTGTCTGCTTTGAGATTTTCAGTAATGAGAACATGTAAGCATGGTGATCTAAATACATATGTTTTTTAGAAAGATACTACGCTTTAATACTGGATCTGCTAAAGGAGGTTCTTCCAAATTGAACTACTTGATCACAGGTCTGGTCCTTTGGAACTGGAGGTTAATGGACCAAACTCAAGTGATGACAAAGCTAAATTCTTACTTTTTTTGTAAATGTCTTATTTCAGGATTAGACGACGGTGTTGCAGCCTCATTCCAGTGAAGTCGGATTCATAAACCACATGCTCATACTTAAGCTTTCAAAGTCAATCATTCAGCATCAAGATTACTGATACTAAACTTCCTCACCATCAAAGATCCTTAACGTCAAATAAAGAATCATCTATTAGGGAAGACTGGTAGTCGTATGATCATATAACTCAAACAAGAATGTAAAAAGTATGAGCGTGTTTGTTAAGAGCACAAGATGATTCAAGACAAGGAAATGATGCAAGATTAAGATCTCAAGAAGTCAGAGTCAAAAGACGAAGGCTCAAGATCAAGATCACGAAGCATGAATGAACAAAGCCATTACAAATAAAAAAAGACTAAGACAAGAACAAAGAAGGCGAAGCACAAATGTCATATCTTCAACATTAGGGAAGATAAAGTCAAAACAAGATAACCTCCATCAAGAACGTCAACGTTGGGGAGATCAAAGAAGACCTCAACATTGGGGGAGATTGTTAGCCTTAATTATATTTAAGTTAAACAAGAATGTTATCGGTCTTATTAGTCAATGTTAGTCTTATTAAGTAATAGGCTAGTCGGGATTAACGGGCTTGGATTGTAATCTAATATTGTCTGTGTTTCGGGCTCAAAGCCCAAGATAAGCCAAGCCCGACCCATTTAGTAAGCCCATACACCATCCATAAGGCAAAGGGTATATATAGAACCCTCTCCACACATGGAGAGGGTGTTGGTCATTTTATGTGTGTGTTTTCAAATGTGTAAAAGATCTACCAAACTCTCTCTCTTAATCTAATATTCATCTATTTCCTTTCTGTCTTTCTTCTTATTATTTTTGTCCTTGATAGCTTATTTGGTTTGCTTATTATGTTGTGTATGGATTAAACTAGTAGTATAACATGATTCTAGAGCATATTTGGATTTATTTAAAAAGATGTCTTTGGGACTCTAAGAAATCTGTAGTCTTAAGAAAAATGATAGTTTGCCCATCATCGACATCTGGAATTTTAAACACATTATTTTTGAAAACTTTTCACAAAGATGAGGTTTAGTGGAAGCAAAGATAATATTATCAGCATAAATTTATACCAATAATATGTCCTTGCCTTCACGTCTGACGAACAATGTTGGATCGACGGTGCCTTTGGTGAAATTCTAGGAGAGTAGAAATGACAAGAGCAAATCGTACCAAGCACGTGGAGCTTGTTTCAACCCATAAAGAGCCTTCTTTAGCTTATACATATGATTAGAGTTCTCTGGAACTACAAACCTATCCGGTTGACTAACATAGACCTCCTTACACAGAATACGATTCAAAAACGCGGTCTTCACATCGATTTGGTAGAAAACCATGTTCATAAGAGCAGCAATTGCAATAAAGATATGTATGGCCTCGAGTTGTGCAACTAGAGCAAAAGATTCCTTAAAGTCTATGCCTTCTTCCTAAAGATAACCTCTCGCTACCAAATGAGCCTTATTTTTCAATACACCTCCCAACTCGTCTAATTTCACCTTGTAGATCCACTTCAAGGTAATAACCATTACACAATCCGGACGAGGTACAAGCTCCTAAACTTTAAAATGTTCAAACTCATTGAGTTGTTCTTGCATGGATTCAATCCAACAAGATTCTGTCAATGCATCTTTATAACTTTTAGGTTCAACGGAAGAAAGGAAAGCATCAAAATAACAGAATAAAGATTCATCTTGTAGTTGTTGTCGGAAAGCATCAATAACATTATCAATCGGGTGATCGTTGGTCCATTTGTTGATATGTTCAGGTGGTTGATTGATTAAATGCACATAATTTGGAATAACAACCTAAGTAGAGGATTCTTCAAAACTAGGTTTTGGATTTAGAAATTCAACAACGGGATTATTATCCATGTGTGCAACTTCAATATCATGGTGTTTCTAGAGGTGTTTGTAAAGTACTTGTTGACAGTGCATCTTGATTAATTGTCGTTGAGGAAGGTGTACCGGTTGAAATAGTAGGTTCTGGTGCAATGACTGACAAAACTTAAGGATCAACACATGGTGGAGGATTAAGGTACTCATCAAACATTGGTTGAAACAATATTTCCTAATTGTTCTTTGTTGGTGGAACATATAGAGTTGAAGAAGGAATGTTTGGCATGAGTCCTGAACTGGTTATTCCAGGATTTAAAAGTTTAGGCCTGGGTCCTGATCTAAATTGTTCAGAAGCCATTGCTGTCAACTAATAAAAATCAACATGTATAGTCTGAATAATCATTCGGGTCCTTTTGTTGTAGATTCGGAATGCTTTCTTCGCGGGAGCATAACCAATAAAAATTCTAATATCAGCCTTTATTTTCAACTTACAAAGATCTTCATCGTCATTAGTGGGATAGCAGAGAACACCAATGACATGAAGATAAGATAAGTTAGGTTTTTGATCATGAAGAAGTTCATACGGTGTTTTGTTGTGACGTTTGTGGATTAATGATCGGTTTTGTGTATAGCCAGCTATCGCGACTCCCTCCGCCCAAAGATATAATGAAGCCTTTGAAAAGATCAACATGGTTTGAGCAGCTTCTAATAAAGTACGGTTCTGTCTTTTGACAATGCCATTCTGTTATGGAGTGCGAGCAACTGATGTTTGATGTGAGATTCCGACTTCTTCATAGTAATCCCTCAGTGTCTGATTGACAAATTCAGTGCCATTATCAGTCTTGATGTTACGAACGGTTGCATTCAGACGAACTTGGATCATTTTTAGGAATTCAATTACGAACTCTGAAACTTCATCCTTTGAACGTAAAAATTTCACCCATGTAAACCGAGAAAAATCATCAACGATAACCAATATATATTTTCTCCCATTGATTCTTTGAACCCTCATTGGCCCGCAAAGATCCATATGCAACAGATAGAGTTTTTCTTGAATGGAGTCTTCAGCTTTAGGTTTGTGGGAATGTTTCTTGCTTTTACCAAGAGCACAGGTAGAGCACAAATGATCCTTCTGATACTTTAGTTTTGGAAGACCTCGGACTAGTCCATGTTTGGCAAGGGAATTGATATAATCAAAGTTTAAATGAGATAATCTTCGATGCCACAACCATGACTTGGTCTTTGAGGCCTTAGACAAGAGACATATAGGAGAGGAGAGCAACAAATTGTCCATAGATAAAGTGTATAAATTTGAACCCCGAGATCCCTTGTGTAGATCAACACCATCTAAGTCATGAATAAAATAGGCGTGTTTGCAAAAAGTTACTTTGAGATCGGAATCACAAAATGGACCCACCGAGAATAAGTTGTGACCTAACCCTTCCACATAATAAACCCGAGATATTATAACGTTTCTTATTTGATAGTCTCCATAACCCATTATCTTAGCAATATGATCATTCCTAAATCTTACGATACTTAAAAATTTACTGATGAAGTTGATGAGATGAGAGCGATTTCCAGTTATATGCTTTGAGCAGCCGGAGTCCAAATACCAGAGAAAAATTTGGAGAACCTGCAATCGTTAAGAGAAGAAGATGGGACATCAGAAATAGTAGATCCCCAAGATTGTTTGGGTTCCTTAAAGTTAGAAGTTTTAGATTCTACATTCTTAACTTTGCTACTGGACCCTACAGATCTTGTTGCTTTTTGTCTCCTGTTGATCCCGTTTGAACAGATCTTTGATTAGCTTGTAAAATCTTTAGTTGTCTTAGATAGATCTAAAACAACTATGATAGAAACCTTGAGTAATATATATAAATATTATGCGGAATCTAATCTTTATACACTAGAAGAACAATAAAACAATGTAGCAGTAGCACAAGAACTTTCTCTCAACTTACAATATATTGAATGATTCACAAAAGAACTATATGTTTTGCCTAATAGCTATGACTTTTCTATGTTGAATTCGTATCTCTAATTATGCCGTAGGGTTCCTTTTATACACTAAAGAAAACCCTAATGGGCTTACAAAACGCGTTAAATGATCATGCATATCTATTCCTAATATATCTCATGCATATTACTTAAGTAGTACTAAATTCTTATACTAATAGTACTAATAAATTAACTAGCAGTACTAATGATCTATCATTTTGTACTGGCAGTACTAACTATTACAACTAGTAGTACTAACGACTTAGTTTATATTCTTTAATCTTGAGTAGCAGCACAAATCTTCAAATAACAGTGCTAAGTTCATCAGCAATATATCCTTGTAGAAGCTCTTAATTCCCAACAATCCTCCCCTAAACTTGTAATTTATCTCTAAATCATCAAGTTTCTTGAACTATAGCTTTTTGGCTCTGAGAGGATTCTTCCAAACACTTTAGCTTCTTGGCTTGTTGGCTTCTATGAAGATCTTCATAACTAGGTATCTTGCCATCTCACTATCTTCTTCTACTTGCAGCCTTCTGCTTAGCATCAATTCCATAACTGTAGTAGATAATGGATAATCCTTTTCTGTTAACATATAGATGTCATGTCCTCTTGTTGAAGATACATGATGTACTCAAAGGATTATGCATATATTTTTGTAGTTTCCATAGCACATCATCTTTATCTGGTTCAAATAGTCTTTTCAGTTCAACCCATAAAGCTCTTTCCATATCTTCAGTAGGTTCTGCTGATCTAAATCTTTCTTTAACTAAGATCCATAATGTAACAAGGTATTCTATGTCAAATCCTTTGAGCATATCTTCAAAAACTTGATATGCCTCTGTGATGTTACTAATCCTTATAATCTTCCAATATTTTCTTGATCATTCAGTATGAATTTCCTAATTATTGATAGGATACTTAACTTGTAATGCTTCTGCCTTGATTTCTTCTACTGGAACTATCTCTAACATCTTCTTAAGTTCTTCTTTAGATAATTCTTTTGGATCTTCAGTAGGTTGTTCTTGAATAGGTTCTGACCTTGAAGCTTCAGATGTCCTTAACTTTTTGAAACTCTCTTGAAGTAGTGTCTCTTCTGCCACTCTCTTTGTCTTTTCAACTTCAGTATCCTTCTTAAACAAAGTTTGTATCTTATTATACTCTTTTTCAAACATGGGTCTGACCTCATCATAGTTCATTCCTTTGAAGTAACCCATCTTGTATCCAGCCATATTCTTCAAGTAAATCATCATATTCTTCCTTGCTTGAGCTACTGAGACTGGTTTCTTCTTGAGTGTTTGATATCTTTTTATAGTATCTGACTGTCTCTTTTGAACTTGTTCAGCCATAATACTCCAGTCAATATTATCAGTTTCTTCCCTTTCATCCAACTGTTTTTGTAATTCTAAGGCTTTTACAAAATCAATCCTTTCCTGTTCTTCTCTTTTGGGGGGGATGTAGCTTCTCCGTCATTTTTCCTCATTTAGTTCTGAGCTCATTCATTTAATCAGTATTGAATTTCCTCAGCAGTACTAAAAAGACCTCCAGCAGTACTATCTCTTGAGCTGACAGTACTTCTTCTTTTTCTAGTGTAACTTTTATAGGTCTTTACTCTTTCTCTTGATGCATCTGCAAGGATTTTAGCTGCACTGAGAAAATCTAATTGAACTTCAGAACTCTTTTTACTTTGTTCTTCACCTTGTGAAACCTTTGTAGGAGTAATCTACTGAAATGTATCAGTCTGATCCAATTCATACTCAACTTCTTCATATTCTGTCTCTACATCTACATCTTCATATTCTGTCTCTGTCATCCTCCTATGTTTAGAAGGATCCTCTGAAACTAGATCCTCCTCATCATCAAAAATTACCATCCTTGCCTTTCTTCTTACTGAGGTAGACTTAATCTTGTCTTCTAAGTATTTGACCTTCTTCACCAACTTTGTAAGAGCCTTACCATAAACCTTCTTAGTCTGTTTAAGATCTTCCTCTAAGCTGGTGACTTTGTCAGATAATTTGGTATACAATTCCGTCAATTCATTAAGTTTCTTGCTGCCCTCATCACTTCCAGGTGTGTCACCTCCTGAGAGAGGTGAATCATGTGGCATGGAAGATGTTGTGTGTGGAATTGTTGTTTCATATAAAGGTGGGAATGAAGTAGTGATGATAGGTTCAATTGTAGGTACTTGAGAAGGTTGTTCTTGTGATGACATTGGTTGAGATGTAGTGGGTTATGAGGTAGTTGGAGAAGCAATGGGTGTGTGTTGGGACTTAATAGGGAGTGTTGGTCCTTCACCCTGACCAGGTTGGTCATGAATCAGCATTGAATCAAATAGAGGTATATGTTCCCCTGAAAAACCTCTTTTCAGGTTGCTAAAAAGTTTTTGTGTTAAAGAAGGAGCAACATATGTTTTCTTATGTTGTTTAAGAAGCCTTTTCTTTTTATTTAAAAGCGTTTGTATAAAGCGTGGATACATCAAAATTTTTGTTTTACTATCCACATTTTTTACCATACCATCAAAAATTAACTTTGAAAACTTAAAAGTCCTGTTTGTAGCTAAACAAATGATTGCAGTTGCAATATTACTAGAAAATTGTTCCCATGAAGTTTTCTTAGGACTTAAACAATGTAAGATGGCATGGATCAAAAATCTCCATTGGGGGTGAAAATTTACCTTTTTGAAAAGTAAGTTTGTCACTATTAGAAACATACCCCATTAGAGTGAGTTGTTCAAAAATTTCAGTGTTGGGCAAAGAACTAATACCATCTACATCTGCTAATTGGTGATGTCTCCTAACAGATGCTTCAGTAATAGCAATTGTTTGCTCATCAACTGTGACAGTTATCTGTTGTTCTCCATCATTGATTGTTTTGACAGTAGCAGTCTGCCAAACCTGTTCAATAAGAGAAACATAGATAGTAGGATTTGCAGTTAAAGCATACCTGATATGGCTACCAGCAAGAAAGTCTACTATCTGATGGAATTCCTCACTTCCAGTTGGCTTTTGAAGAAAAGCCACCATGTTATGCTTGTCGCAGAAGTCCATATTAGCCATGTATAAAAGTTATGAGCAAAATATTGATGTGAGTGTTGGGTTAAGATCGATTTAGAATGAATTAGTGTTTGGTAAAAGCAATTGAGATTTTATAGAGAGTGTATAAGGTTTTGAAAGCAGACAAACGAACGAATTGTATCTTTAGCTTAAAAGAAAACGTGTAAATAAGGTAAAGATTACAATTATCCAAATTTAGAACCTTATATACTCAATCAGTTGTGTAAAAACCTCAACGGTAATATTTAAAGAGTTAAAAATCTGTAATTGACCAAACAGTGTAAACGGTAACCCAACAGTACTAATACTAGCCTAGCAGTATTAACTTTTGTCTAGCAGTACTAATATTTTTGCCCATCGGTATTAAGAATTTGCCTAGCAGTATTAACTTTTTCTCCAATAATCATGTAACAACATGCCTCTATTCATCACAAACACACTAGAAATAACTAGATAAACATGTGAGAATTCATAAGGATCCATATTTATGCATAATCCATGAATAGAAGTCAACAACTGTTAACCAAACCAAAATACTACATTTGACTCATTTCTTCCCAAATTTAACCTCAAGTCATCCCACAAACTTAGTTGGAAGAATAGTTTTTGGCAAACTATCAGCCATCAACGGATTTGAGAATTCTTTAGCAGTTGCCGTTTGCCCTGGAATAGCCAATTCTTTCTTGTCTGTTAGACATGGTGAATTGATGACCATTTGTTGTGTGATGTATAACCATCACTGAAAGGACATTCATGCTATCATCAATATCCTTCCCTCAACTCCAACCATACAACATTTTTACCATATCAGCATATCTATTATTAATCAAATAACCTTTAAGCTCTAAACCTGCAAAATGTTAAGCACAAAGAAACACAATCCAAAATATTTTGCATACTGCTCACAAGAGAATTAGTTTCTCTTGGGGATCCAAGTCATTATTGACTTGTGTCTGCCTGTTGGATCAACATAGTCAAATTGCTTACTAATGTATGATCTACTATTTTTAGAGACATGATCTTGAATATTAATTTTAGGTCTCCATACCTAGCATGCTGAGGACTTAACATCATTAATCCCTTGTTCCCCAACAACACTTGTCACTCTGTTTCCCTTGGTAGTATTAACAGAATTTATCTTAGCAGTATTAACTTTGTCATTCAAAATTTTGTTTTTAAGTGCTGTTTGTTGGTAAAAAGGTCTCCTAGATGGTGAATGTGACTTCTGAAAAGCATTTGATCTAGTTTTTGCAGCATTCACAAAGGATTTAGGTGCAGTAGTATTAATAGGCCTGGCAGCACTAACTGGTACTATGCCAGACTTGGTTAAAACTGCTGTTGGAACAAAATTCCTTCTAGAATTAGAGAAATTAGAAGGAATTTTGATGATTAACCCCCATAGCATTATTCCAAAATGGTTTGACTTCCCTTTGACCAGTTCCCTTTTTCACATTGTTCAACACAGGTTTTGGTACTATTTTTTTATCATGAAAATTACAGTCTTTAATTAGATGGTTAAGACTCCCACACACAAAACAAGCTTTATTTGTAAACTGAAACCCAACTCCTGATTTCTGAGTTTTCTTTTCATTCCAGTTTGTTCTGTTATACCTAGGATTTTCACTAACTTTCCTAGGTTGATTAGCTTGCTTAGGTTTTTGTTGAACATTATCAGATTTTAATATCCTTACTTCAGACTCATCCTCATCACAATCAGACACCCAATCTTCAATTATTGGGGCATCAGTAGTTTTCTTAATCTCATTTGAGGAATTTTCACATATACCCTTATTTTCCTTAAGTACATAGCCTTTAAATTCAGGCTGTTGAAACTCCTTAAGACCAGAGTTGGATAAATCAATAGTTGGGGGTGCAAATAAGCATGTAGGTGAAGGTGGAATAGCATTATACCCCACACCTTTTCTATTATTACCATAAATTTGACTCCCTATCAATTTATCTAGGCTCTTAGAGGCATTTTCAAAATTGTCAATTTTAATCTGATTGCTCTCTTTTTCTTTCTTAAGTTTTTCTATCTGAATATTAAGAGCATTGATTTCTGAGTCTTTAAATAAGGCATCTCTTTTTAAAACAGTAATTTGGTCGCAAAGAATAACCTCATTCTTTTTGTAGAAGAGAAGTTATTCTTCTACAGAAGCTAAACCGCTTTTATAGGTAGCTAGATTAAACTCAGATTTATTAAATTCTACTCTTAAATTATCAAGCTGGGTTTTAAGAGTTTCAAAGGATTTAAGACAAGTGTTAGAACAAGTATTATGTACCTCTGAATCTGAGAAAGCCATAAGAGCTAAGTTGGTAGGGACTTCCTCATCTGCCATGTAGCTCCAATCAAAACCTACTCCATCAATAGCCACCATTGCTTTGGAAGAAATGTCTTCCACATTCATAGTCCTTCTTGAGTTGTCTTGATTTCTAGCCCTGCTTTCTTGGTTCTTTGGACCTCTGCATTCCCTTGCAAAATGTCACATCTTATGACAGTTGAAACATTCTACCTTGGATTTGTCATATCCTGCAGTATCACTTCCATTGATAGCGATCTTCTTTCCAGTTCCCTGGTAATACTTTCTTGCTCTCATACTTAGTAGAGCCAATTGCCACTTCAAATCCATTTCTTCAAAATCATCTTCATGGATTTGTTCTAGGTCTTCATGAACAAGTTGAGACCTATTTGATTGATTGGCCAGGAAAGCATAGACAGTGGCATCACTCAAGTTAGCAGTACTATCAAGAGTATTATCAGTACTAACTGTAGAGATAGCAGTACTAACATGAGCATTTGCAGTATTAACTTTATTAGTACTGCTAGGAGTTGAAACAAAGGCCACATTCTGAGAGCCTGAATTTGAGCTTGATGTAACAGTTCTTTAGACTTCTTGTTCAACAATCTTAAAATTGTTGTAGAGATCATCAAAGCTCATTGAGTCAAGATCTGGTTTGTTCCTCCAGACTACAACATAAGTGTTCCATTCAGAAGGCAGAATTCTCAAGAACTTTAAATTAAGATCTTCTTGAGAGATGTTTTCACTTAAGATGGCCAACTGGCTAACAATTTTCTGAAGCCTGTTAAAGATAGAGTCAAGTGACTCTATGCTTGGGGCATTGAAGTTCTCATACATCTGCTTCAGAAGTGTCTTTTGTGACTTCTTTGTGGCATCATTGCCACCAAATCTTGTTTGTATGGCTTCAAACAAAGTCTTGGCATCCTTGTACTGATTAAAAGTCAATTGATGTTCATTTGGAAGTGCCATTAGCAACATACTTCTGGCTTTTACATCATTCTTCTTTTGGACCTTCTCTTCAGTAGTAACATGACCTGGTATTGTTGAAGTAGAGGTACCATCTGCATTTGTTGTTGTTCGTGCTACAGGATTGAAGGAATTGCCATTTTCTATGATATCCCATAGAGCATAGTCTTGAATTTGGAAGTACTGCTCTATTATGAGTCTCCACATCTCATAGTCACCCTGTTTTAGAAGGGGTAACTTTGCCACAACATTGTTTTGGACTGTTTCTAGATCCATCTCTTTGTATGAATAAAGAGTTCTTCTTGATCAAGGTTTCAGAACACAAGCTCTGATACCACTTGTTGATCCCGTTTGAACAGATCTTTGATTAGCTTGTTAAAGCTTTAGTTGTCTTAGATAGATCTAAAACAACTATGATAGAAACCTTATAGAATATATAAAGATTATGCGGAATCTAATCTTTATACACTAGAAGAACAATTAAACAATGTAACAATAGCAACACAAGATCTTTCTCTCAACTCACAATATATTGAATGATTCACAAAACAACTATATGTTTTGCCTAAATAGCTATGACTTTTCTATGTTGAATTCGTATCTCTAACTATGCCGTAGGGTTCCTTTTATACACCAAGGAAAACCCTAATAGGCTTACAAACCACGTTAAGTGATCATGCATATCTATTCCTAATATATCTCATGCATATCACATAAGCAGTACTAACTTCTTATACTAACAGTACTAATACACTAACTAGCAGTACTAATGATCTATCATTTTGTACTGGCAGTACTAACTATAACTAACAGTACTAACTATTACAACTGGCAGTACTAATGACTTAGTTTATTTTCTCCAATCTTCAATAGCAGCACAAATCTTTAAATAGCAGTACTAAGTCCATCAGCAGTATAAACTTGTAGAAGCTCTTAATTCCCAACAATCCTCTCCTAAACTTGTGATTTATCTCCAAATCATCAAGTTTCTTGAATTATTGCTTTTTGTCTCTGAGAGGATTCTTCCAAACACTTCATTTCTTCTTTTGTTGTTTTTCCATAAGCTTGAGAAGTTGATAACACATTTCATTATAGTGATCAGCTTGTAGCTTTCTATCCAGCATCTTGGTAATTGTAGTAGGTGTAAGAGGGTAACTTTTCTCTACCAGCATGAAAATATGCAGATTTTCAAATCTCACAAAGTTTACTCCACATGAAGAATATAATATCCAGGCTATTACATCATAACTCTGTAGATTCCTCCATACCTCACTTTCTATATCAGGCTCAAACATCACTTTAAGATCTCCCCATAATACTTTTTCATAAGCTTCCTCTGGCCTTGTATCTCCATACTTAGCTTTGACTAACTTCCACAGATTTTCTAAATCTTCTCTATCAATATTCTGAAGCAAATGAATCATTGTAGTGTATCTTTTTGAGCTTCCATCAGCTCTTATAATGTGATAAAAACTGACCTTTCCTTTACTAATGATTTTCCAATCAACAATAATTGGAAGTTTTGTAGCCAATGGTATAGCATCAATTGCTATTTCTTCAACAGGAACGATTTGCATATACTTCTTGATCTCATCTTCCTCTTGATCACTATCAACTTGAATTTCTGCTTGCTTATCTGTCTTCTGTTTCTTAGTTATGACCATTCTGTCTTTTGAAGTCTTTCTTTTCAACCTTCCTTCAGCTTTCTTGGGTTCTTGGTGAAGATCAAATCCTGACCTTTTCATAACTTCCTTTTCAATTTCAGAATCCTTAGGTACAAATGCATGATTATGATCCCATACCTTTTTAAACATAGGTCTAATCTCTTCATAGCTCATTCCCTTGAAATGACTCAGCTTGTATCCTCATTGATTCTTCAAATATGTACACATATTCTTTCTCACTTCAGCTTCTGACAAAGGTCTATTCTGAATTGCATGATATCTAAGCACATCAGGATCATTCCAATTAATAACTTTTTCCCTTTCATCTGTCTGCTTTGCTTGTGCTAGAGTTTCTTTTGCTATTCTTTCTTCATCAGCAACCCATTGAGCTTCAACTTGTTTTGCATATTCTTCATCCTGCAGAATCTGTGCTTGCTCTTCCTCATAAAAACTTTTAGCAAATTCCTCATCAAGACTTATCTGTACCATCTCTTTCTTCTTGATTTTCTTTAGAGGCTCAGAATCTTGCATAATAGCTTTACCTTTTGATGTACTCCTTTTGATATTTAGCAATGTTTTAGCAAGATTTCTATTATCATCATCATGTTCACTCTCCATCCTATGCTCAGCTATATCATGTGACTTCCTTAGCTCACTGCTTTTGACCAAGTTAACATTCTCATCTTTATTAATTTCTTCAATCATCCTTCCCTATTTGGGAGAATCCTTAGCATCCAAACTTGAATCTTCATCCTCTGAGGAGTCAATAACTGCTCTTCTTCTCTTAGGCTTGAGCTGTTTCTCCGATTTCTTTACCCTTTTGGTGAGAGTGATAAGGACTTTGTTGTAGACAACTTTGGTGCTTGCAAGTTTATCCTCCAATGAAGTAACTTTAGCTGACAATTTTGTACAGAGATCCATTAATTCCAAAAATTACATACGACCCTCCCTACTTCGAGATGTGTTACCTTCTCTGAGAGGTGGTTCATTGGGCAAGTTAGATACCCTTTCAGGCCTAGTGGTATGTGCTTAAATACACATACCTTTTACCTTTAAAAATGAGCTAAAATAATCAAAAACGGACTTAAAATGCCAAAG
>BQNB010064714.1:0-35211 GCA_026074375.1 Tanacetum coccineum | reverse complement strand
TTTCTTAGGGCATTGCATCCTAAATGGCGCGCAAAAGTCACGGCAATTGAAGAATCAAAGAATCTAACAACTCTTTCACTTGACGAACTTATTGGAAATTTAAAAGTCTATGAAGAAGTAATCAAGAAAGACTCTGAAACCGTCAAAAGAAAAAGAGAACAAAGTAGATCTATTGCCTTAAAAGCTAGAAAGGAATCTATTGATGAAGATAGTTCAACCTCCGATAGTGAAGATGAAGAATACGCCATGGCCGTAAGAAACTTTAAGAAATTCTTCAAAAGACAAGGAAGATTCGTAAGACAACCAAATGAAGAAAGAAAATCATCTCAAAGAAATAAAGATGACAAAAATATGAAAAGCGAAAGAAAATGCTTTAAGTACGGAGATACAAATCATTTCATCGGAGAATGTCCGAAACAATTAAAAATCAAAACCAAAAGGCATTCGTTGGAGGATCTTGGAGTGATAGCAACGATGACGAAGAGGAGAAAACAAAGGACGAAAAATGTCTTATGGCTAAAGATTCAAATAAGGTACTTTCCGAAACTGAATACTTTAGTGATGACCAATCATTACTAGACAAAAATGACTTAGATAATGAATATAGTAGACTATGCAAATTAGGACTAAAAGTCATGGCTAAAAATAAAACTCTAAAATAAGCTAAAATAGAATTAGAAAATAAAATACTAGAACTAAAAGATAAATTATCTAGGTTGGAAAAAGGTAAGGAAGTAATTGAGGAATGTAAATTATGTCAAGAACTTAAGCTTGAAAATGAGAACCTTAGAAATGAAATATCTAGGATAAATCAATTTAATAATAGTAGTCACTCACTTAGGAAAAATAATAAGTTTCCAAAAGACTTCCAGAGATAAATCCGGATTAGGTTTTAATTTTACCAAAGGATCACCTAGCGAAACCAAACAAGTAAAGTTTGTAAAAGCTCAAGAAGTCGAGTCAAAAGAAAAATTGATAGAATCAAATCCAAAATTTATACTTATAAATAATACCAAAATTCCCATTGCAAGTGATGATGAGATAAAACGTTTTTACAAACCTTCTTTAAAACCCGTAGTCGGATTTACTAAACCTACAATGAGGTCTAAAACACCTCCTCCGAGAAGAAAGGAAAATTCTCATCCTCGTTCCAAAACACCTCAACCTAGGAGAGACCAAGGTAGACCAAATTACTCTAACACAAATGTGGAATCATCCACATCAACCAAGTTTTTCTCAATGTGGAAAATGTTCACCGTGCATGTGTTCAAACTAAATGCAAAACATGTTCGGAAACAATAACTTCGGACCCATGAAACGATGAGGACCAAATGGCTAAATCACCTTATCTTCTGAGGTTAATCATCAACATACACTCTTTGTCTTCGGATTAAGAATTTCATGATAAGGTTCCCATGAGCCTTTATCGTCTACATTGTGAAGACATTAATAAAGATTATTCTAAAGACTAAGGTACGTTTCACTTTTCATATTCGTAAAGTATAGATTATAACTAAATGTCTATGTATTACTATGTTGATGTAGTATAATTAGTTCTTAGAAAATAGTATAGTCTCTAGAAATACCATTTGTTGGTTTTCTAGCTTTGAAGAGATTAGTTCATTATGAACTATTCTTTCGCATATAATTTAGTCATACAAAATGGAAATCTTCTATGACCACGTAGCAAAATCACGTAGATAAAGAAGAGCAAGCTAGTGGTTAATAATTAACATAGAAGTAGGATTAGTCGCGTGAAGATCATTGACACACTATGGATGAAACAAACTCCCTTCGACTCCAACGATCGTCTCGGATCCATGTCAACCATCATCTACGTCCATCGAAATCAACTTGTTGATTTTCTCAACTACGTCTTGCTATTTCATTATTTTCACTATCCATTCTCGTCTCGTCTAAAATAAAATCAATTAATTTTCCTTTCAAGGAAATTAATTCCTCCTCCTTGCAAGAAAACTCATCCCTTAATCACCTCTCAAATTGACATCTTGATTATCTCGTCCGAAATAGTCAAAGAATTTTTTTCTCAGAGGGCGGCCCCCTTAAAATTAAGGGGATCGGCCGTGTAAATTGCGCGGCCCCCTTAATTATTTAAGGAGACCGACCACTGGAAAAACAAACAATCCCTTTTCAGTCGAAATACATAGCCAAGCATAATATTTTTTCTTTTTTCCTTTTCCACCTGCTGTGAACGAACCATTTTTACCAAAACCTTTAAAAATCAAACTTCAAATCATCCAATTAACCAAAATTGGCAAGGGGTAATCACTAACTAATCGATCAACAACATCTATTGTGACAAAATGCCAAGAGCCACTACCACCGATATATCCCTTACTAAATCCTACATCCCAAAAGTATCCAAAATCCCCGGCATCTCTCCTACCATTGCCAAATTCTACAAATCCATTAAAAATCGCAACATTCACGAAGGTCGTATTGTTGATCAAGCCTATTACAAATCCAACAACATCGAGCATCTCTTCACAAACATTTGCTTCGATTGTCTCTTTAAAATCAACGAACCGATTGTTCTGAGATTTATTCTAGACGTTTATAGTCAAGTCACGGTTCAAACCGATGAATATGGCTATCTTGTCATCTCTTTTATGATTCAACATGAATTCATAACTCTCACTCTTGCTCAATTCGGTCAAATCCTCCAAATTCCTTACAACGGTCAAGCCGTTTTCACCAACGAGTGGGATCTTGCATCTCTTGAGTATTCTCAAGAAACCGAGGGACCATACTCCACCAACCTTCCTAATCCTGACGATATTCGTCGACTTCTTGAATTGGAACGTGTCATGGTAGACCGTACCATTAAGAGTCAAACCGTCACTCTTACTCCAAATCAAATCCTCACTAAAGAACTAAGCCCCGACATGAAGCAATGGGAAGAACTCATTCGAGAAAATGTGTTCGGACTTGGGGGACATCGGGACCATCTCCCCGCTTGTCTTGCTCACATGTTGTATTGTGTTGTTGCTGAGGAACAATACAATCTTGCTTACTTCTTTGTCAAAAGAATCGAATGTGCTAGAGCCAATCCAACCGCAAATCTTCCATATGGCATGTTCTTGACTCGTCTTTATCGACACATCAAGGAAGCATATCCTCATCTCGACAATGGCATTTATGACATTGTTGATCGAGTCATGCGTCCTCTTGCTCTTAAACAAACTTGACGACCTCGAAGTGATCATGGCAAGGCACCCCATTCCTTCTCATCTTCATCTTTTTATCATCATGGTACGTCATCTCATCAACATCATGATGATGATGATGATGTCGGAACTTTTCGTGCAAGTACTCCATCTCCTACAACCTATCTTAACTCTCTTGATCCACTCAACTACCAAAACTACCAAATGCCTTCCGTTTCCGAACGAACCGATGAAACTCTCTTTGAACGTCAAACCGATTTGCTCAACCAAACGCAACAAATGCATAAGGAGATGCGCGGAGGTTTCAAATCATTTGGAAAGGCACTAAAAGGAGTGTTTAGCAAGAAGAAGAAATGAAGACATAGGAGTGAAGTGAGCTTGATGGCTAAGCTTAGTTTGAAACAATTTCTAACTTAATTATGTGTATGTTATTAACAACTTGTGTGGTGATCATCCGATTTATTCGGAAAGACTTATGTGTTGGTTATCTTTTAGGTACTTGTTTGCTATGATGCCTTAAACCTTTGGTTGTTTTATTAAATCAATTAGCTATGCCACTTTGGTTTCATGATTCAATGTGTTTATTATATGTTATATGATTAAATGTGCTTATAAAAACTCTATAGGGCTTGCTGCAAATAAACCACCAAAATAAAAATACCCTCACAAAAATTCTAAGAAAAATTGATTTTCTGTGAAAAATGGAACCAACAGTGGGCGGCCCCCTTAATTCATCAAGGCCGGCCCCCTTAATTTTAAGGGGACCGCCCATAGATTTTCACGGGTAAAACAATATTTTTTCTGCTTTTTGCCCTCTTTTACCTTGTATCAGCTATATTTGCCCAGAATGCTCGAACAAAATTTGGAATATCCTAAACTTATTCAAATTCATTCCATTTTTAAACAAATCTCTTCTTATAAATTCCCTCCAAATGCATATCACCAATTCACCATCTCCCTCATTCATCATCAACCACCATAAACCTCTATGGCCTCTACTAAAGCCTCTATTTCCAAAGTCTCCAAGAGACCAAAAATTAACATTATTCCACCAAAACAATTGTTTGTGAATTTAACCCAAGATGACACAAAAACTCCTTCACCTAAACTTCCAATTTCATCACCTAGTTCTCCTAATACACCCTCTAAATCACCATCAACCAAAGATACTTCTTCATCTTCAATTGATTACATATCCAAATCACCAACCTCATCAACATCACTTTCACCAAATGGTTACTTGAACCTACCAACATCTCCTCCCCCAAGGGTTTCTCCACCACATCCAACTTAAGAAAATGCATCAATGGACATCACTCTCACTCTTTCCCCAATTACCCTACTTGATGTCCAATTTGATACTCCATCACCTTCACCACCTATCATTGAGCATCCTATTCCTTGGAATTTACTTGAAGCACATGGTAACTCATGCCTTTGTTGTATCCACAACCGAACCCTCATCTTTGGGTTAAGCGATGAACTTCAATATATGTTTTCATATATTGAACATATGCTCTCACAACCACCAATCATCATTACACCACCTCCACCATCCCTCCCCAAACAACTATACTCTATGTTTAAGTCCTCTCAAATAATAGATCAATCTACATAATTTGCAAGCAAGTCCGTATGGAGCATTACTAGTTATAACTTTTTGTAGTTTAAATTTCATATATGTTAGCATGTATCTTTCCATATGTATGCATGAGTGTGTTTCCATAACTATTTTTAATTTTAATGAAAATATCATTTTTGGTTTGTATGACATATTTTTCCTCTTACCCATGTTTAGAATATTTTATTGTATTCTAACCTATTTTTGTAGCCAAGAAACATAAGCTCGACTCCTTGGTGCCCTCGAACAAGAGGGAGCACACACATCAAGGTGAGCACCTTATTCCGTCGATTTTACTAGCAATCCTTCAACGATGCCTTTTTGATTCTACAAATAAAAGGGAAAAATGACATGAAACTCACTAAATACTTGTTTAAAAATAATTTTACATTTAATGAGTTTAAATTTTGTAATCATCAAAAAGGGGGAGATTGTTGATAGAAATATAATGCAGAAAAACATTATTAATATCTGTCACATCTTTACGTTTTAATAATCACAAAATATAAAAACGTTCAACGTAAAATTAAACGTAAACAAGTAATTAGGAGTAAATTATCATTTCAACATTTACATCACTTAAAGTATGTAATAAATAAATGCTTAAATGCATTATTTAAGATCAAAAGGAAAATTTATTATTCAACCTCAAACATTTATAAATATATGTAAACATTTTTATAAACACACAGAATAGTTTCTACATTTAAAAGAAATGTTTAATTCAAAATAAACATTTTGAAATTCAAATTTTTAAACCTAAAACGACTAGAAAAGTTCTATAAACACCTCCCCTGAATAGACATAACGGGGGAGCGCCTGAAAATGGCGACCCCTTAAATACAATGGGCGGACCCCCTTAACTATAAGGGGGGCGGCACCCGATTTAGGGACCGGCCATGAAGACACACTCCTCCAAGCTTATCCATAAATACTAAGGATTATTCCCCAACATTTTTCTCACAATTTTGCACTCATTCTTCTGTTCTAAATCACCCACAACGCATTTCTTCTAAATCCTTGATCATTTTAATCAGAAAGCTTTGTTTTCCCAAGTGATAATCCAACACAATTCCTCAAGTGCAAGAGAAGAATACTTCTATCATCAATTGAAGAAGTATTACACCTTAGTGTGCATAGCAATCTGTTGCATTCATATCACATATTTTTAAATCAATTGTAACATCTGTAAAGTGTGTGTAGTAGCTAGATCTGACGATCTTGTAAGTAATAGTTTAGATCGTGTGATTTTAACACGTATTGTTTAGATAGGTTGTGATATAAATTAGTGTAGTTAAGTGAAATCTTGAAGTTTGAAGAAGTTTGAAGTTGTGAAGAAGGTGTGAAGGTTGTGAAGGAATTGGTGACGATGTGAGAGGGTTGATATTGTGAAGAAGTGTGAAGGAGTGAACAAGTCATGAAGTTGTGTGTGAATAGAATTGTTCTAGCTAATATTAAACTTGACATTTTAGCTTTGTGTCGAAATTCGTGTTAAGCAACGTTGTGTAACGTTTTCTCCGCCATAAAGTACTTGTTGACATATGAAGAAAACTCTCGGAGTTGGTGCTCGGGGAATAAAGGTATAGGGCGGAAGAGGGGTTTCGTACCAACCACTATAAATCCTCGCGTGTGGTTTGATTGGTTCTTACTCTTATCTCTTGTCTACTTCTCACTCATAATACTAATATAGTTCATATAGTGCAAGCATGAATTCACAAAAAGTCGAATCTAAGTTTTACAAACATACATAAATGTTAAATTAAAAAGCGGTAAAACTATTTCAACCACCCATATTCTAGTTTCCACAAAAGCATCAATTAAAGGTGGTACAGTCGGTACAGACCTGGTAACAATAACAAACCTAGCAAGGTACAGGCTTTGGTTTTCACGCACGAATTGTTAGTCCTGATATGTCAAGTGTAAAGAATAATGTGCAAGTGATTAACACATGTGCTGGGTCGGTACATAATGTACCACACCACTGACACAGACACTAGATCGGTAGGCACACCCACTGATTAATAATTTTTTTTACACTATATATAATAAAATATATAATAATATATATAATCTAAAAAAACACAAACCAATGAAACCGGGAAAGCATAAAGACTTTTCCCCGGGTCGTTAATCCTAACAATAGCTTTGTGCTGGAGAATCGATACAGTCGGAAGATTGGAGTTTGAATGAGAGAAATGATTTGAGAATGTAGAAAGCTAGATTAATCAATAATAAACAAAAACAATTAAGAAAAACCTAAAAATTATGAAATTAAACTAGAAAAATATAGCAAGTGGATTTCGAAACCCGAAACTAAGAGTCAAAAAACCTACAATCTTCAAAATTAACCTTACAATGAATTTTTTTTAACTCTAAACTACTCTAGGAGACTAATAACGAAGAATGAAAAAAAGACTAGACCTGAAAACGGAGTTCTTTCTTGACCCAAAAACGAGTCATAGACAAAAATCACACTCGAGCCACGTTCTTTTATAAATCAAAAAGTTATAAAAAAATGACCCTGACGAAAATTTTTATATTTTTCCTAACAAACTATATGACTAAAGGAAAATTTTCAAAAAAGAAAAAATATTTTTTTGATAATTTGTTGATTTTTTATTAATTTTTTAAACTTTTAACAAACATTAAATTATAAAAAAAATACTAAACACTTTGAAAAATTTTCGAAATTTTACTAAAAATTACTATACAACTAAAACTAACCTAAACGAAAAATAAGAAACCAAAAATTTTGCTTATAAATTAAGCCCGAAAAATAAGCTATAAACAGCTATAGTGCAAAATGGTAAAAACGTGTTTAAAGATAAACCACTTGGGACTTAATGAAAAAGTCCCAAAGGGCCAGCGGTAATGTGGAGTATAAGGGGGGATGTATCCAGGTAGAGACCACCGTTCTCTCTACAAGACGTGTTGTCTTTCTCACCCGGTCAGCCCATTGTCCTTTCTCCTTTTTTTTTTATGAAAAACTTTGTGAACCAAAGTTGTTAAGCTCTTTGAGCTTAACAATTTTTAAAACTACAACTTTTTCTAAAAGCTTATAAACAAGCTTAAAAAGAGCTTTTAAAACAGGCAGTTGGCTTAAATGAGCTTAAGGCTAAAAAAAACTAAGTCTTTTGGACTTTTTGAACTAATAAGCTAGACTTTAAACTAATAAGCTAAAAAGGGTTAACTACCCTATCCTAAATAAGCATTAAAGAGCTGAAAACTAACACTAAAGAAGCTGAAAAGGGCTTAAAATGGACAGAAGCTTAACTAAGCTTAAAAGGCAAAATGCTTATGGCTTTTTGGGCTTTTAGACTATTAAGCTAAAGCTAAAGAAAATAAGCTAAAAGGGGGACCTAACCTAACCTAGATAAGCACTAAAGAGCTGAAATCTACCACTAAATAAGCCAAGAAAAGCTTTCCTAGACAGAAACTTAAATTTAGCTTAAAGGCAAAAAGCTAAGTCTTGGACTCTTAACACTAATAAGCTACAATTTAAACTAAGAAGCTAAAAGAAGTAACTACCTATCTTAAATAAGCACTAAAAAGCTAAAAGGTGTAACTAAATAAGCTGAAAAGGGCTTAATTGACAGAAAGCTAAATGAGCTTAAAGGCAAAAAGTGGCTAAGTTATTGGCTGTTTACACAAAATAAGCTAAGAAAATAAGGAAATAAGCACACACAGCTTATCATTCAATTGATATGAATAACTAGGAACAAAAATAGGCAAAGGAGATAAGCCCAATAAGCTAGAAATGGCTTAATACCCTCAGCAGTACTAACTCTTTATGTTAGTACTGCTGAGGGTATTAACCATTTCTAGCTTATTGGGCTATCTCCTTTCCTATTTTTGTTCCTAGTTATTTCATATCATATTGAGATGATAAGCTATGTGACTTATTTCCTTATTTTCCTTTAGCTTATTTTGGTAAACAGCCAATAACTAGCCCTGTTTTGCTTTGAGGCTCATTAGCTTCTGTCAATTAAGCCCTTTTCAGCTATTTAATAACACCTTTTAGCTTTTTTAGTGCTTATTTAAAATAGGTAGTTACTTCTTTTAGCTTTTTAGTTTAAATTGTAGCTTATTAGTGTTAAGAGTCCAAGACTTAGCTTTTTGCCTTTAAGCTAAATTTAAGTTTCTGTCAAGGAAAGCTTTTCTTGGCTTATTTAGTGGTAGATTTCAGCTCTTTAGTGCTTATCTAGGTTAGGTTAGGTCCCCCTTTTAACTTATTTTCTTTAGCTTTAGCTTAATAGTCTAAAAGCCCAAAAAGCCATAAGCATTTTGCCTTTTAAGCTTAGTTAAGCATTCTGTCCATATTTAGCCCTTTTCAGCTTCATTAGTGTAAGATTCAGCCTCTTAAATGCTTATTTAGGATTGGTAGTTAACCTTTTTTAGCTATTAGTTTAAAGTCTAGCTTATTATTCAAAAGTCCAAAGTACTTAGTTTTTTAGCTTAAGCTCAATTCAGAACTGCCTGTTTAAAAGCTCTTTTTAAGCTTTTTATAAGCTTTTAGAACCAAGTTGTTAGTTATAAAAATTGTTAAGCTACAAGAGCTTTAAACAACCTTGTTCACAAAGTTTTTCATAAAAAAAGGGGGAAGACAAGGGGTGACCCGGGTGAGCAAGACTCGAACCCGGGTCTCTACCCTCGATACATCCCCCCTTTATACTCCACACTTACCGCTGCGCCCTTGGAACTTTTTCATTAAAGTCCCAAGTGGTTTATCCTTTAACCACGTTTTCACCCTTTTGCCTATAAGCTGTTTACAGCTTATTTTCGAGCTTATTTATAAGCAAACTTTTGGTTTATTATTGTTTGTAGGTTAGTTATAGTGTAAAGTAATTTTAGTAAAATTTTCAGAATTTTTCAAAGTCGTTTAGTATTTTTTATAATTTAATTTAGTTAAAAGTTTAAAAAATTCATAAAAAATACAAAAATTATCAAAAAAATATTTTTCTTTTTTAGAAAATTTTCTTTAGTCATATAGTTTGTAGGAAAAATATAAAAATTTTCGTAGGGTCATTTTTATAACTTTTTGATTTTTAAAGAACGGGGCTCGAGTGCGGTTTTTGTCTTGACTCGTTTTTGGGTCAAACGACCTCCGTTTTCAGTCTAGTCTTATCATTCTCGATATTAGATCTCCTAATTAGTTTTAAATAAAAAAATTCATGTAGGGTTATTTGAAGATTTTAAGTTTTGAACTCCTTTGTTCGGATCGTGCTCTCGTTTTCTAGCTTAATTTCATATTTTTTAGGATTTTCTTAAACGTTTTTGTTTGTTATTGTCTAATTTAACTTTCCTCACTCTCAAATCACTTCTCTCTTTCAAACTCCGATCTTCCGACTGTATCGATTTTCCAGCACAGCCTCGTTGGGGATTAACGACCCGGGAAAAGTCTATACTGCTCCTGGTTTCATTGGTTTGTGTTTTTTTTAGATTATATATATTATTATATATTTTATTATATATAGTGTAAAAAAAATTATTAATCAGTGGGTGTGCCTACCGATCTAGTGTCTGTGTCAGTGGTGTGGTACATTATGTACCGACCCAGCACATGTGTTAATCACTTGCACATTATTCTTTACACTTGACATATCAGACTAACATGTGCGTGAAACCAACGCCTGCACCTTACTAGCGTTTGTATTGTACCAGTGTCTGTACCGATGTACCACCTTTAATTGATGCTTTTGTGGAAAACTAGAATGGGGGTTGAATAGTTTTACCGCTTTTTAATTTAACATTTATGTTTGTTTGTAAAACTTAGATTCGACTTTTTGTGAATTCAATGCTTGCACAATATGAACAATATAAGTATATGAAGTGATAAAGTAAGACAAGAGATAAGAGTAAGAACAATCAAACCACAACGCGAGGATTTATAGTGGTTTGGTAACGAAACACCTCTTCGCCCTACTCCACTCCCCGAGCACCAAACTCGAGAGTTTTCTTCACTATGTCAACAAGCTCCCTTATGGCGGAGAAAACCGTACACAACGTTGCTTACACGAATTTACGACACAAAGCTAAATGTCAAGTTCTAATCTTAGCTAGAACCAATCTATCACAACACAACTTCATGACTTGTTCACTCCTTCACAACTTCTTCACAATATCACACCCTCTTCACAACGTCACAACTTCTTCACAACTTCACACCTTCTTCACAACTTCACAACTTCTTCACAACTTCAAGATTTCACTTCACTACACTACTTATATCACAACTATCTAACACTACTTATTAAAATCACCATGATCTAACTATACTTATAAAGATCGTCAAGATCTAGCTACTACCACACAACCTGTACAAGATTTACAATGATTTAAAAATATGTGATATGAATGCTACCAAGATTGCTATGCCACACAAAGGTGTAATACTTCTTCACTTAATGGTAGGAAGTGTTCTTCTCTTGCACTTAGGAATTTGAGCTTGGATAACTTGGAAACAAAGCTTTATGATTAAATGATCAAAGGATTTAGAGAAATGTGTGGGCTGTTTTAGAACAAAAAGAATGAGTGCAAAATGTGAGAAAAATGTTGGGGAATAATCCAGTATTTATAGGATAAGCTGGAGGAGTGTGGTCTATGGCCGGTCCCCTTAAATAGGGTGCCGCCCCCTTATAATTAAGGGGGCCGCCCATGTATTTAAGGGGCCGCCCATTTTCAGCGCTCCCCTTTTTGTCCTATTCAGGGAGGTGTTTATAGAACTTTTTCTAGTCGTTTTAGGTTTGAAAATTTGAAATTCAAAATGTTTATTTTGTTTTGTGGTTTTATTTTGAATAAAACATTTCTTTTAAATGTAAGAAAATATTTTGTGATGTTTATTTAAAAATGTTTACAATATACTAAAAAAAGTTTGAGGTTGAAATAAAAATTTCCTTTTGATCATAAAATGCATTAAGCATTTATTTTAATCATACCTTTAGGTGATGTAAATGTGATTGAATCATTTACTCCTAATTACTTGTTTACGTTTAATTTTACTTGAACCGTTTTTCTATATTGTGATTATTAAAACGTAAAGATTGACAGATATTAAAAATGTTTTTCTGCATTATATTTCTATCAACAATCTCCCCCCTTTTGATGAATAACAAAATTTAAACCATTAAATGTAAAATTAATTTTTAAACAGTATTTTAGTGATTTACATGTCATTTTCCCCCTTTTTTTTGTCGAATCAAAAAGGCCATCGTTGAGGATTGCTAGAAAAATCGACGGAATAAAGTGCTCCCCCTTTGAGTGTGCTCCCTCTTGTTTCGAGGCACCAAGGATTCGAGCTATGGATTTTTGGCTTACAAAATTGGTTCAAAAAATACAAATATTCTAACATGTAGTAAGGAAGAAAAATATGTCATACAACCAACAATGATCATTCATTAAAATTAAAATAGTGTATGAAACACACTCATGCATACATATAGAAAATAACATGCTAACATATATGAAATTTAAACTACAAAAAGTCTTATAACTAGTAAAGCTCCATAGGACTTGCTTGCAAAATGGAGATTGATCAATTATTTTGAGAGACTAAACATAGAAGTATGTTTAGTTGGGGAGGGTGGTGGAGGTGGTGTGAAGATGAATAGTGTGTGAGAGCATATTTCAATATACGAAAACATATATTGAAGTTCTCTCTTAACCTAAAAATGAGGGTTCGGTGTGAATACAACAAAGACAATAGCTTACCATGTGCTTCAATGTGAAAATTCCAAAGAATAGGATGCTCAATGATAGTGGTAGCAGTGGATAGAGTATCAAATTGGACATCAAGTGGGGTAATTGGGGAAATAGTGAGAGTGATGTCCATTGATGCATTTTCTTGAGTTGGAGGTGGTGGAGAAACTCTTGGAGGAGGAGATGTTGGTGGGTTCAAGTAACCGTTTGGTGAAAGTGATGTTGATGAGGTTGGAATTTGGGTATGTAATCAATTAAAGATGAGGAAGTGTCTTTGGTTGATGGTGTTTTGGAGGGTGCATTAGGAGCACTAGGTGATTTAAATTGGAAGTTGTGTGATGGAGTTTTTATGTCATCTTGGTTAAAACCACAAACAATTATTTTGTTGGAATCGACGTTGATTTTTGGTCTCTTGGAGACTTTGGAAATAGAGGCTCTAGTGGAGGCCATGGAGGTTTATGGTGGTTGATGATGAATGAGGGAGATGGTAAATTGGTGATATGCATTTGGAGGGAATTTATGGGAAGAGATTTGTTTGAAAATGGAATGAATTTGAACAAGTTTAGGGTATTCCAAATTTTGTTCGAGCATTCTGGGCAAATATAGCTGATACTAGGTAAAAGAGGGCAAAAAGCAGAAAAAATACTGTTTTACCCGTGAAAACTATGGGCGGTCCCCTTAAATAGGGGGCGGTCCCCTTAAAATTAAGGGGGCCGGCCTTTATGAATTAAGGGGGCCGCCCACTGTTGGTTCCATTTTTCACAGAAAAATGATTTTTCTCAGAATTTTTGTGAGGGTATTTTTGTTTTGGTGGTTTATTTGCAGCAAGCCCTATAGAGTTTTATAAGCACATTTAATCATATAACATATAATAAACACATTGAATCATGAAGCCAAAGTGGCATAACTAGTTGATTGAATAAAACAACCAAAGGTTTAAGTCATCATAGCAAACAAGTACCTAAAAGATAACCAACACATAAGTCTTTCCGAATATATCGGATGATCACCACACAAGTTGTTAATAACATACACATAATAAAGTTAAAAATTGTCTTAAACTACATTTAGCTATCTAGTTCACTCCACTCCTATGTCTTCATTTCTTCTTCTTGCTAAACACTCCTTTTAGTGCCTTTCCAAATGACTTGAAACCTCCACGCATCTCCTTATGCATTTTTTACGTTTGGTTGAGCAAGTCGGTTTGCCATTCAAAGAGAGTTTCATCGGTTTGTTCGGAGGAGGAAGGCATTTGGTAGTTTTGGTAGTTGAGAGGATCAAGAGAGTTGAGATAGGTTGTAGGAGATGGAGTACTTGCACGAGAAGTTTCGACATCATCATTATCATCATCGTCATGTTGATGAGATGACGTGCCTTGACGGTGAGAAAATGAAGAAGAGACGGAATGGCGTGCCTTGCCACGATCAATTTGAGTTCGTCGAGTTTGTTTAAGAGCAAGAGGACGCATGACTCGATCAACAATGTCATAAATGCCATTGTCGAGATGAGGATATGCTTCCATGATATGTCGATAAAGACGAGTCAAGAACATACCATATGGAAGATTTGCGGTTGGATTAGCTCTACACATCAATTCTCTTGACAAAGAAGTAAGCAAGAATGTATTGAGTCCTCTACAATAACACAATACAACAGTGTAGCCAGACAAGCGGGGACATGGTCCTGATGTCCCCTAGTCCGAACACATTCTCTCGAATGAGTTCTTCCCATTGCTTTATGTCAGGGCTTAGTTCTTTAGTGAGGATTTGATTTATAGTAAGAGTGACAATTTGGCTCTTAATGGTACGGTCTACCATGACACGTTCCAATTCAAGAAGTCGAAGAATGTCGTCGGGAGTAGGAGGGTCGGTGGAATATGGTCCCTCGGTTTCTAGGAGAATACACAAGAGATGCAAGTGTGGGGGGGGGGGGGGGGGTGTGGTGGGGGGGGGTGGGGGGGGTGGTTGGGAGGGGGGGGGGGGGGGGGGGGGGGGGGGGGTGGGGGGGGGGGGGGGGGGGTGGGGGGGGGGGGGAGTCCCACTCGTTGGTAGAAAACGGCTATATGACCGTTGTAAGGAATTTTGAGATATGACCGAATTGATCAAGATTGAGAGTTATGAATTCATGATGAATCATGAAAAAGAGATGACAAGATAGCGATAATTCATCGGCTTAAATCGGACTTGACTATAAAACTCTAAATAAATCTCGGACCAATCGGTTCGTTTGATTTTAAGAGACAATCGAAGCGAATGTTTGTGAAGAGACGCTCGATGATGTCGGACCTTGGTAATAGGCTTGATCAAACAACACGACATTCGTGAATTTGCGAATTTTTCAATGGATGTGTAGAATTTGGCAATGGTAGGGGAGATGCCGGGAATTTTGGATACTTTTGGGATGTAGGATTTAGTAAGGGATATATCGGTGGTAGTTGCTTTTGGCATTTTGTCACCTAAACACTTTATCAACAACATAAAATGTTATACAAAAATATAATAAAGAAAATGAAATTAAGTTTTTGAAAAATGACAAATGTGGGACAAGGATTACTTCGACACTAAAAATAACTCCTAAGAAGTGATCCATATGTTCCTTAATTTATTTTTGACTTAATCTCGGATGTCAAAAAATATATATTAGTTATATATTTCAACATCCAACGAACCATGAAGCAAACACTCCTTATTAGTTTTTTATTTATAAGAAATTTGTTAACTTGTCCAAAACCATATTTCAAGTAAATATCATGTTGACAGTATAAGTTTTAATTATTTTAACTTGATAAAAGTTAAGTGGTGTTTGTTTTTATTCAAAAATCGTGTTTTAAAAGGTTGAACCAAACGCCCATTTATTTTATACTAATCGCAAAATATATCAACATATATATGAATTATATATCTTGATGACTTATACAAGCTAGTTAAGTGTTTACACAAGTGACAAAACTATGGTGATGGTCATTTCGACTCTAAAAGTTGATCCTAAGAAACTAACCAAACACCCCTTTATTTTGATAACACATTTTTCTATTGATTCGAAAAGTATACATTTAGGAATGTACTTTTGATGGACAAAGTAATGGTTGTTTACCATGTTTTGGCAATGAATCAACAATGTATAAACTTTGTTTTAAGATATAGAAAAATATGTATAGCAATAAATTAGAAAATTTCGAACAAAAAAATGTAACTCATAATGTTTTGATTCAATCCTCTCAATAATGTATGGTTCCTATGACTACGGGTATCATTATAGTTATGGAAATCCTAAGCTAAAATAAAAAGTATGAAAATGATGAAGAACACCCAATTTTGATTGAAAGCAAAATTGGATGAAATCAAATGAAAAGAAAGATGAAAAACTTACAATAGATGTTGTTGATCGATTAGTTAGTGATTACCCCTTGCGAATTTTGGTTAATTGGATGATTTGAAGTTTGATTTTTGAAGGTTTTGGTGAAAATGGTTCGTTCACAGCAGGTGGAAGAGGAAAGAAGAAAAAAATTGTGTTTGGCTATGTATTTTTGACTGAAAAGGGGTTGTTTGTTTTTCCAGTGGCCGGTTTGTGTGAGAATAAATATTGACAATTTTTAATTAACCCTTTGTTTAATTAAAAAATTTCTTTGACTATTTCGGACGAGATAATCAAGATGTCAATTTGAGAGGTGATTAAGGGATGAGTTTTCTTGCAAGGAGGAGGAATTAATTTCCTTGAAAGGAAAATTAATTGATTTGATTTGAGACGAGACGAGAATGGATAGTGAAAATAATGAAATAGCAAGACGTAGTTGAGAAAATCAACAAGTTGATTTCGATGGACGTAGATGATGGTTGACATGGATCCGAGACGATCGTTGGGGTCAAAGGGAGTTTGTTTCATCCATAGTGTGTCAATGATCTTCGCGCGACTAATTCTACTTCTATGTTAATTATTAACCACTAGCTTGCTCTTCTTCATCTGCGTGATTTTGCTACGTGGTTATAGAAGATTTCCATTTTGTATGACTAAAACATACGCGAAAGAATAGTTCATAATGAACTAATCTCTTCAAAGATAGAAAACCAACAAATGGTATTTCTAGAGACTACACTATTTTCTAAGAACTATTTATACTACATCAACATAGTAACACATAGACATTTACTTATAATCTATACATTACGAATATGAAAAGTGAAATGTACCTTAGTCTTTAGAATAATATTCATTAATGTCTTCACAATGTAGACGATAAAGGCGCATGGGAACCTTATCATGAATTTCTTAATCCGAAGACAAAGAGTATATGTGGATGATTAACCTCGGAAGATAAGATGATTTAGCCATTTAGTCCCTATCGTTTCATGGGTCCGAAGTTATTGTTTTCGAACATGTTTTGCATTTGGTTTAAACACATGCACGATGAACATCTTCCACATTAAGAAAAGCTTGGTTGATGTGGATGATTCTACATTTTGTGACTAGTGTTAGAGTAATTTGGTCTACCTTGGTCTCTCCTAGGTTGAAGTGTTTTGGAACGAGGATGAGAATTTTCCTTTCTTCTCGGATGAGGTGTTTTAGACCTCATTGTAGGTTTAGTAAATCCGACTCCGGGTTTTAAAGAAGGTTTGTAAAAACGTTTTATCTCATCATCACTTGCAATGGGAATTTTGGTATTATTTATAAGTATAAATTTTGGATTTGATTCTATCATTTTTTCTTTTGACTCGACTTCTTGAGCTTTTACAAACTTTACTTGTTTGGTTTCTGGTATGTGCGTAATTACACATACCTTTTACCTAATAAAATGACCCTAAACGACCAAAAATGCACCTAAAATGCCATAAATATGCTTGTTTTTGTGTTTATACTGTGCATGTACCGGATATTCACTAAAGGACAAAAAAAAGAAAAACCAGACAAAACCGAGAGCGGAATTGAAAAGAGCACGAAAAACCAAGGCCAGAGGTACAAAAGGATAAAAACGGAGCTAAAACAAACATTTTCGGATCGACTCGACAACGTTTGTGCATTTAATGAAGTCAAGACGAAGTCAAAGTCAACCCCGGGATATAGAGTTGGAAAGGGCATCGAAAACCGAACCCGAAAACCTAAAATTGCTAAAAGTGGGCCCATCCGTACCCACCTAGTGGGCCCAGGTCAGCCCACTTATATAAACTTTATTAAAACCCTTTAAGCCCAAATCCAATCAAAAGGCCCACAATACCTTTTTATATAAAACCCGGCCCAATTTCCCTTTTGATAAAAAAGAACAGGCATTTTAATTGTTTCGGACATTCTCCGGTCTAATGATTTGGGATTTCCGCACTTAAAGTCATTTTCTTTCGCTTTTCTATTTTTGTTAATATTTTTACTTTCTGAGTATGATTTTCTTTCTTCATATGGTTGTGCTTACGAATCGTTGCCTTTGTTTTTGAAGAATTTCTGGAGTTTCTTACGTCTTGTCGTATTACTTAATCTTCTTATCGGACGGTTGAACTATTTCATTATATGATTTCTCTTTCTAGCTTTTAAGGCAATTAGTATCTACTCTTGCTTCTCTTTAGCTTTTGGACGGTTTCGGAGTCTTTCTTGATTACTTCTCATAGATTTTAAATTTCAATACGTTTGTCAAGTGAAAGAGTTGTTAGATTCTTAGATTCTTCAATTGCGTGACTTCTTTGCGCGCCATGTAGGATGCAATGCCTTAAGTAATTTCGTAACAAATTCTAGCTAGTAGAAAAACATTCATCAAGTGCTTTTAGACTAGTAATAATAGTGTCTAAATTAGAAATGCATTATTATTGATTATCTTCCGGAATCATGAATTGTTCTAATTTTGAGACACGAAGATTTTTTTGTTAGCTTTGACTTGATTATACCTAGTGGAGTGGAATAACAAGTATCAAAAATCTTTTGCGGTTTGAACATAAAAATTCTTTCATATTCTTTACGATGGTAAGCAATATATATACTTATTTTGGCTTCATTATTTTTCAGCATAGTTTCTTTTTAAGTTTCATCATTTTGTTTTATGAAAGGATACAATATCTCCTTTTGTGTTTCGGGATGATTTAAAATGACATAGGAGGAAAATCACTCGGTAATAAATGCCAAAGATATAGTCTTTTGTTTCACAACTGTTTCGAATCTATTATTCATAAATAAATCCATCATTTAAACTTGTGGTGGTACTTTGCTAGGATTTCCTTCTAATTATTTTATTCGCATTCCATTTAGATATTCAAGATTTAAAATACATTTATTTTGAAAAATCTTGTTTAGACTGTGGCTCTGATACCAATGTGAAAAACTAGAAGGGGTTGATTGTTTTTAGTTGTTATTTACGTTTATGTTTGTTTGTAAAACTTAGATTTTGACTTTTGTGAATTCAATGCTTTGCACAATGATGACACTATAAGTATGATGAAGTGATTATGTAAGACAAGAGATCAATAGTTAAGTAAAAAATCTAACCCAAGAGGAGGATTTATATGTGGTTCGTACGAAGCACTTTTCGCCCTACTCCACTCCTCGAGCACCAAAACTCGAGGTTTTGTCTTCACTATAGTCAACAAGTTTTTGGCGTGAGAAAGAAAACGTAACAACATGTCTGCTTACCGGATTACGACACAAAGCTAAATGTGGTTTAATCTTAGCTAAACCAATTATCACAACACCACTTCACGACTTGTTCCACTCCCTCACAACTTCAAAAATTTTTCATCAATACACACATTCATCACAACTTCACAACTTTCCACAAAGCAAATTCTTCACGCGAAATTCACAAACTTCAAGACTTCACTTCACTAACACTTATATTCACAACTATTAATACATGGCTTGTTATAAATCACCACGGTCTTACTATATACTTACAAAGAGCGCCAAGATTAGTACTACAAAACTTCAAGATATACATTGATTTTTAAAAATTTGTGATATGAATGCAACACGATTTGCTATGCACCCTAAGGTGTAATACGTCTTCACTTGATGATAGAAGAATTCTTCTCTTGCATTTGAGAATTGCGCTTGGATCATTGAAACAATAGCTTTCTGATTAAAGATCTCAAAGGATTTAGAGACATGGAGGGCTGTTTTAGAACTGAAAGAATGAGGTGCAAAGGTAGCAGATCAATATTGGGGATAGGCCAGTATTTATAGGCAAGCTGGAAGGAGCGGTGGTCTATGGCGTCCACCCTTTTAGGAGGTATGGTGTCGGACCCTTTTATAATTAAGGGGGTAGCCCATCCCATGATTTAGGGGGCGCCACTATTTTCAGGCGCTTTCTTTTCTCGTACTATTCAGGCGGCGGTGTTTTCATGGATTTTTTCTACGCGTTTTAGGTTTGAAAATTTAAAATTCAAATTAGTTTATTTTGAATTAAAACTTTCTTTTAAACTGTAGAAACGTTTGTTGTGTTTTATAAAAATGTTTTACAATCATTTTATAAAAAGTTTGAGGTTGAGAATAATAACTTTTTTTTGCTATAACAATGAATTAAATATTTAGTTATATTCATAATTTAAGTGATGTTAAATGTTAACTGAGGAATTTAGCTCTAATTTATTGTTTACGTTATTTTACGTGAATGTTTTTATATTTTGTGAGATATCAAAAGTAACGATGTAAAAAGATATTAATATGTATTTAGGCATTATAATTCTTTCAACAGCTTTTAATATATTGGACACCTTTGGTCAATGTCCTAGTACTGAATTTTAACTCATCTGGTGTATCAACAAAAGATGTTTCATCACTTCGAGGTGGGGTATTGTACCACCGTTCGGAGGGGGTTGAGCTGGACAGTGAGTCGGCTCCTACCAACTATGCACCATACTCCGGGTAGATCTTATACCACCTCTCGGAAGAGTTAAGAAGGCTTGACCAGAGAGTCTGCCTTCTACCCAAGACTGCACCATCATCCGGAGGTAGATATTGTACCACCGCTCGAGGAGGTTATGAGCCTGACAGAGAGTCTGGTCTACCAAAGATGCACTATCATCGGACGTCAATCATGTATGAAGATCAATCACAAGCGCAAAAAATCTAAGGCTCAAGGTGGTTACCTTTATAGATGTGGAGTCATCACTATACGGAGTGTCCTTTCGTACAGGGAACCACATATTTTTAATATTATCAGGCTGGGTGCGAGCCAGCCACAGGGCTTTGCCCGTTGGTGATGTATTGGACTTAGTCCTTCTGATTTGCTTAAATTTTCCAAAACAGGAATCTAGTTTTGTTATGTACATTCCGCTACGATTGTTGCTAGTCATCTGGTAGTCAATACAACGCAAAAGGAAAGGTGGGTAATACCGGCCTTCTGCTGCGGAGGTCAATTAAGCAAAAGGTTGCTAGCTAACCACCAATGGTACCAGTTCAATATAGGGAAACATTATAAGGGTTACCTTTTGATGTATTATGGACCTTAGTCCTTTGATTTGCTTAAATTTCCAACTCAGGAATCTAGTTATAGTATATGTACATTCCGATACCGTAGTAGCTCGGCTTCTGGCTATCTTTACAGACAAAAGGCAATACTCCTTGGCCAGGTCATAGTCGGACATCCCAATTCGGAAAAGAAGCGAAGAGCTTCTGTAACATCCTGCTCCGATAAAAAGACCAAGAGTCACATTATGGTGTCATATCAGGACATATAAACACAAGCGGAAGACTTTATTAAATAAAAATACTAAGGGTGCGTTTGGTTCGCAAAATGTTTTTGTTGAAATTGGAATGTGTTTGAGGAATTGGAATGTTAAGGAATTGGAATGTTAAAGAATTGAAATGTTAATGAATTGGAATATCTGAAAGGAATTGGAATTGTTGAAAACTAGCACAGTGTTAGGTTGGAAAAAAATGAAAAAAAAAACAAAATATATAATTAAATTAATAATAATAAATTATAAATTATTAAAAATAAATAAATAATAATAATATAATTTTTAAAAAATAATATAATTTTTAAATAAATAAATAGATAATAATAAATAAATAACAATAATATATTTTTAAATATATAATTAAATATAATTTTTAAATAAATAAATAAATATAATTTTTAAATAAAAAAATAAAAATAATTTAAAAAAAATAAAAATAAAAATTAATAATAATAATAATAAAATAATACAAAATAATAATAATAATAATAATAATAATAATAATAATAATAATGATAATAATAATAATAAAAAATTATTTTTGATGATAAAAATATCAAATTCCATGGAATTATAAACTTTCCTTCCGTTTTAGGATAGAATGTTAATTCCACACATAAAGGAATTTGAGGTATTTCATTACATTAATTCCGCCAACCAACACACTATGGAATTGGAATCAGATTTTGAATTCAAACATTCTGCCAACCAAACACGTTATGGAATTGGAATCAGATTCCAATTCCATCAGAATCCTGAAGATTTCGCGAACCAAACGGGGCCTAAGTCATGAAACAAAATGACTTCCAAAAGTATCAAATTCCAACAAAGACTAAATGAAAAGAGATCTTCTAACAAAATAAGTCTTAAACATAAATCCAAACAAGAGAATCTATCAAGGGTCGGTCCTCTAAGATTTTCCTACTCTCAACACTCAAATCCCAGCTTCCCGCTTATTACCTGCCGCAGGAAAAGAAAACGCGGCTGAGCTAACGCTCAGTGAACAGATATAATAATAATGAGGGAAAAAGACAAAAGAATGAATGAAACGAATCACGAGAACCTGCTAAACAAATATCATATGAAATACGAATCGAATGAATAAGAATCAAGAACAACAAAGGAATGCCCACAAGCTCAGATAAATGTCTAAACATGATACATGAATAGACCCTAAACAGATATAATCAAATAGTCACATAATCAAATGTACACAGGTATGCATTCCCTGATGTACCAAATATGATATGGGGTGTATAGCACACACACAACCATTCACCTGAACTGAACGGAACAAAGTACCTAGGATGCATCCATACGCTCCCTGCAAAACAAAGTCATATCCATATACACAAGTACAATGACGAGTGTACATAAATGTAAGCTAATAATAATCAAAGGCCATCATTCAAAAGGGAACGCCGTGGACCAATCACACCGCCACAGATAGTGTCATGCCATTGGTGCATCAATGACATGGTCATGGTACCTCCATGACTAGTTCAAATAGCTCGGGCAAAGATTTAGGCAGAAGATATAAGTGAACAAGATACTAATGATCAAGTCAAGATAACGGATCATATTCAAACAAGGATCAACAGAATCATAATTGCGAATATCAAATCAAACGGAATATCAGTGAATATCAAAGGAGTCATGATTACGGATAGCAAATCAAACGGAATATCAAACGAATATCAACTGAATCAAGAGTACGGATAGCAAATCAGACGGAATATCAAACGAATCAAAGTAGCTAAAAACAAATGAGAATCAAGTCATGAGATGTCCTTACAAAAAGGACGGAATAGCTGTACCTTAACAAACACGCAACGGAGAGAAAGAACACAAAAGCAAGAGATCACCCTCTCTTCACCGAATCTACAAGAATCCATGATTACATATCATTATCTATCTTATTTTATAAACTCATTGCTTGATCTTACCATATATAGACCTTAAGTGACCTAATTAGGGTTTTCTAAATTTTCAAAATCTGTCCAGTTTTTAAGGTAAGTTTCCAAGCTTAAAAGACCCATAAAAACACCTTCTAAAAATATACCAAAAATTACAGAGGTTCCCATATATGTCTAATATATCCCTGATTTTTGGTTGATTTTATTTTCAAGTTTACATACCCCTTTTACCCTTGTTACCAAAACTGATCCCGAAATTGATCTGACAGAACCTTCGAAAAGTTGACGTGTAAAAACCCTACTTAGATAACTCAGAAAATTCTGAAAAAAATCATGGATGTAGCTAATATCAAGAAGATTTACCAAATCAAATTTTAGAGGCTAACTACTTACGGTTTAAGAATTAAAAATCAAATACTACTACTGAATTTTTCGGATAGAAATTTCAGATTCGACACTTAATCTTATAAAATCTAAAAATTAACCTTCCCGGCCTCCAATTGACATGAGGCCAGATTTTCCAAAAACTAGACTCTTTGAATTTAACTTTAGGCTCAAGAATATTTTTATCACCAAGATACACCCCGTTGAACATGACCCAAAATTCTGCCCAGAAATTTTAAACATAAAAACCCTAACTTTCACCAATCAAAACAAACCCTAAGGTTTTTAATCTTGTAGTTTCTTATTAATTACACCATTAATGATATCTAGGGTTTCATAACATGATATTACACCATTTTAACAAGATTAAACCCTACAATTTAACAAGATTAAGAACACATGTTTTCTTTACAATCTTTTAGGTTTTTATGAAAACTTCATATGTGAATCATGGAATACAAAGATGAAACAAGGAACATGGAATACTTACGAAGATTAAGATGGATACAAGAACAAGAACACCACACTAAGAACACCAAAGAATTGAACCAACCGGAACCACCTACACCTTCTTCTTCCTTGCAACTTCTATGGATGAATACACAAGTTTTTGGAGTAAAGTTTTTGAGAGAGAATGATGAGGGAGAAGGATAGAACCGGCCATATATATAGAAAAGGGAGGGGAAGACACAAATAACTTTCTTGCAAAATTAAAAGATTTGATCTCCTTTTTCCTACACTCTTTTCCTAAAATAAGCTAAGCTTCAAAAATAAAAGATTTTGGTAAATAATATCCCATAGGGGCCGGCCTAAATGAAGGAAAAGAGGGGGAACAAAATATTTTCTTTTCATTTTTGAAGATTACACAATATTTGCTAAAAACTTTTTTACTCTTATTTCTTAAAATAGGTTTTATAAACAAAAGAAAAGTAAATAAACAAAATAACAAAATCAAAATATATTTCTAAGGGGGCGGGGGCGGTGGGCGGGGGCCGATTTATATAATACAAATTAGGGAATTTATAAGATTTAAATAAATAACTATGAGGGGGGGAGGGGGGGGGGGGTGGTTTGGGGGTGGGGGGGGGGGGGGGTGGGGGGGGTGTGGGGGGGGGGGTGGGGGGGGGGGCGGGGGGGGGGGGGGAGGGGGGGGGGGGGGGGGGGGGGGGGGAGGGGGGGGGGGGGGGGGGGGGGGATATTTAAAAAAAACTATATATCTCATATTATAACTTAATAATACACAATTAATTATAACCTAAGGTTTTTAAATGTCAAATTCTTATTATTTAACTTAGGTTATATTTCAAAATGAAAAAATAAAATGCAAACCAAATTTTTGGGTTTTACAGCCTCTATCTCCTCTTCTGAAGGGCTCTGGTGCCTCTGGTGGTGGAAGGACTACTCCAAAGAAGGAAGCGCGTAGTTCTCATTAATTCCATCAGACGGATGGATCTACTCGCATTGTTCCTGACAAGCGTATAACCAAGAATGCTCATGAGGTTAGGGCTATTAGTTATGACTTAAAACTACCCCTGGGGGAAAACCACAAAGTTGACAGAGAGTAAAAGAGCATGGGCTGTTATGACCTGAGGATGGTTCCAAAGGCTTATAGCATATCGGGATACTAAGTGTGTACTTCTCACGCCCTCACATACCGATCATACCCAGGAGTATTTACATTTAAGTTGTAGTTTACGCTGGCTAATAAGTACGTCGTGCATATTCAGCTCTACGTGAGTATAGGGTGTCTTACAGAATGCTTGTCTATGCATATGCATAGTTTACTTGCACATTATGTATAAAAGGTTATATTTATAACTTGCACTACGTTTATACTAGAGTCAGAAGGCATTTAGTCATGAACTATCTGCATGAACTATCTGTACTGGTACCACGTACCGGGCTAACATCTCTATTTTGTAATATCATGGTAAAAACTTATTGTTTAAGTCCAAGCTAGTGACTAGCAATGAGGTTTCCTAAAACAACTAAGTGACATTACCTGCTCCTAGAAAGCCTAACACGATGCTATTTCAAGCACAACATGTGTTTTGGTATATGCTCTGTAAGTGTACTTTGGATATGCTAATGTGAAACGTCTATAAAAGGCTCATGCAAGATTAACGGTTGGACTACCAGCAAATCTACTTATGTGTTTTCTAACTTCGTATGGTAGTTCAAGAACGTATGAAAGTAAAGAATTCAAGCACTTACAAGTATATACAACTAATGTGTGAGATGGAATGAGTGTGTACCAGATGAGTGTTTACCTACCCATGAATGACATGGTACCTCTGCACTAGCCTCTGACACGTACTCATACTCATAAGGCTTGACCTCTTACGAACTGGCCTCACTGACCGAGACTTAGATTTGCTCCTTCTCTTAGAGCGCTCTAACCGATGAGATTTGGAAGTGTTTGTCTTATTTGACATACTCTTTTGGTGCTTCAGCGGGGATCTCGACATGCTTCGGCTCCTCCTAATTTCTAAGGATCCACTGGAGCAGTTCCTTCTAGCTCTCCTTAGTGGTTATCTACCCTAGGAGCTTCTGAATCTCTGTCTTAGAATTTCCATGGAAAATTTTTCTAGGACTTCCTTTTACCCTACCCCGTTGATCAATTTCCTTAACACAGTTCGTAACGCATTTTGATGTTTTCCTTTACATTAGCTGGAAGAGGCACTTCCTAAACAAGTCCAGAGGGACCAGCAACTCCTCCCAAAGGTGTTACAACCTCTCCTTATTCTTCGTTGTTCAAGTTGTTTCCCTACCTCTGGATGAGACTCCATCATACTATAAACCGTTGCTCAAAGCAAGTAGATTGGTATAAGGGTCCCACGGATGGCGCCAGTGTTTAAGCAAATTCCTGTAAGGATGCTTAGACTTCATAAGTATGCTTCAACAACTGGTACTTCATAAGTTCAAACATCTCCTTCGTCCTAGAGCTGAATGAGTAAGTCCTCATGAGTGTGATTCAGTTGCTGGTCCTTTGGATATTAGAGCATCTCCTTCGGCCCTAAGCTGAAATAAGATAAGACACCGTTAGCTTGCCTTGGGTTTTTAATCCGAGACCAAGCTCTGGTGTGAGAATAAGTATATGCTTGGTATAAGTTCTAGTGAGAGAAACTAGAGGGAGAGAGTAAGTTAGGAGCAGAGTGTGTGTGAATCTGAGTCATGTTCATGTGTGTGAACAACTTGTTATATACTACATGGGGTTAGCTCTACGACACAAGCACTGTGGAAGCTAAGTTGTCTTCTAAAGGCAGCGCATAAGTCGCTGGTGAGCATCAGGTCTTCAGAGTCAAAGTTGTCTCCATGCTCTAAGTACTAGTTATGGACCAAGCGTCTGTGCTATTTGTACATCGTACGTTATTTGTCAGTGTACTAGCTTCGATGGAGACAATGCTCCATTTCATGTGCAGAGCACTGCTCCTTACCTCCTGTGCAGAGCGTTGCTCCTTATCTCCTGTGCAGAGCGCTGCTCCTTATCTCCTGTGCAGAGCGCTGCTCCTTATCTCCTGTGCAGAGCGCTGCTCCTTCCCTCCTATGCAGTGCGCTGCTCCTTACCTCCTATGCAGTGCGCTGCTCCTTACCTCCTGTGCAGTGCGCTGATCCTTACCTCCTAAGGAGACACAACTCCTTACCTCCTAAGGAGACATTACTTTACTTCCTGAGGAGACATTGTTCCTTACCTCCTGAGGAGACGCTGCTCCTTACCTCCTGAGGAGACATTGCTCCTTACCTCCTGTGCAGAGCATTGCTCCTTTCCTCCTGTGCAGAGTGACGCTCCTTACCTCCTGAGGAGACATTGATCCTCCTCCTGAGGAAACAATACTTCACCTCCTGAGGATACATTGTTCCTTACCTCCTAAGGAGACGTTGCTCCTCTTCCTGAGGAGACATTACTTCACCTCCTGAGGAGACATTGTTCCTTACCTCCTGAGGAGACATTGCTCCATCGTCATTGCCTCTGGGCCTGAGGTAGCCTTCGTCACCCCAGCTACTCCAACGGACCCGTTCTAACATGGAGTGGTTTTGTCTTAGGAATGTTAATTGTGATTGTCTCCCCCAAAGTATCCGGAGGAGACCATACCTCATCATCTACTTTTTGAGAGATTGACCATCTATAATCGTTCTTTATTAAAGATAGATACTCACTTTATCCATAATTATTTTTCATAAAAGTGCAATTAGTAAAACTATAATATTGGGCGGGATGACACTTGAGACACTTATAACCTTTGACATGGCATTGATTTCTAGTGAAACAATCAGGCATCATATACCGAATCACGGCATGACTGTATTCTTCATCTTACGGTGGCGGAATAATGTACATCTCACCATTCTTGTTATTTGACGACAAATCTAGGTTTGATGTTCTTGGTTTAATAAAACAAGGGCAAATTAGTTAGAAATGTATCCAACTTGCCACCTTATGCTAAACTGTGCAGTGAACTTTTTTTTGTGTAAAAGTCAATAAACTTTTGAATTTGGAATAATGTGTGTGGTGAAACCGGTAATGCATATGTGTAACAAGTTTCATGTCCACGTAGGTGCCATGTGGAGAATTTTGTTTTTTCCTTTTTCCTTTATACTTTAGGGTTATTATCACAACAATTAATAGCACACACACTGCCTCAAAAACTAACCCTAATCTCTCCCCTGCCTTCTTCATTTTCTCAACCCTAACACTCGCAATGAGTTCATCTTCTTCTACCTCATACCGCCGGTGTTACAGCAGGAACCAAGATGTAACTCACAAGACCCATTGTGACTGTGACCCTCCGCACCCAATCCCCGTTCAAACATCTTGGACAATCGATAATCCAGGTAGGAGGTTCAAAGGATGCCCCATTCGAGACAAAGGAAAAAAATGTGGTGTGTATGGGTTTCTAGATCTAGAACTTCCTGGTGAATATTACAAACAGTTGGTGTATAATTTGCATGAGGAGAACAAGGCTCTAAAGAAGAACAAGATGTGTGGTGTTATGGAGGATTCAAGCAAGGGGTATTCCAACTACTCAATCAATCAACAGATGGTAAAGGATTTGAAGGCTGATTTGACTTTTGTAAAGTCAAAACTCAAAGTGTATGATAGGCTGCTGTTAGTCGTTTGTGTTTGTGTTTTGTTCCTAACTTTGGTAACCATCTCTGACTTTCTAATGTAATATGTATTGTGTAGATTTTGTTGGAATAAAAATTGTTTTGTTGGATGGATATAAAGTGTGTTATATATTTTGTTCATTTACTCACATTTATTTGTTGAGAAATTGTAAATTGTAGGGCAATAAATATAGGTAAGTCATCCAACCCGAGTCATTGATTATTACCCAACCACCCATTGCACTTATAAAACTCACCCACCCTTTACAGTTTCATTTACTCACCTTTTATATCTTAGGAACCCTAATTCCATTCATAGCAGAAGTTGATCAACAAGATGGCAAAGGTAAAGGTAAGTATTTTTTGGGTGTGTTAAATTATGATAATGGTTAAACAGTTTGGTCATTGATTTGTTACATGTTTTATGGAACACTTTTGATTTGTAGATGCCAAGTTAATTTATGTTTGAATATGGCAGAGATAATTGTCATAAGTAGCTCCAGTGAGGCTACAAGTGATAATCAATCAGAGGGAAAGGTGACTAAGGTCAATGAGGGATCATCAAAGAGAAAGTTTCCACCCTTAGGGCCAGCTGAAAGGCCTAGGCTTGAGGTTACTCCACATGTTGCAAAGATTCTAAAGTATGGGCCTTGTCCACCAGAGTTGCTTACTTGGTATGGATATGTGGATTTTGATGAATATCTAGATGATACATACTTTCGTAGCCCTGAAAAAGAGACCGATGATTTTGATGAGTTCCCAGGTATGACAGATGATTCATACAATGAATCGAGTGACAATGAAACCAAAATCAAGAACAACACTAGCAACATCAGCACAGGCAATACCCTCCTTATTCCTGAAGATAGTGTTGAAAAGTATGTTCCAGTTGGAAAGGCTAGGTGCCAGTTCTAAAAACCATCATCAATAAGACCTAAAAACAATCTCAGGAGTATTGTGCTTGGACTTGCCAATCTTAAGAAATGGGATTCCATTGTCCAAAAGTTGGGTAAGATGAGCTAATGCCAGGAACAAAGGCAAAGGGAAGCAAAAGTCTGAAGTGTTGTTGCTTTGTTGATGTTTGTTTTATATGAACTTTTGTATGGTTTAATGTCTTATTTCTGTATTTCTGGTTATTTGTTGTTTTGAATGTCTTTTGTTGTAATTTGATTTACCTACTTGTGTACTTGTTTATGTAACCTTGTAAGACCTGTTTCCTATCTATATGTTTGTCCCTGTTTCCTATCTATATGTTTGTCCTTGTTCTTGTTTCATTTGTTATCTTGCTGGTTTATGTTGCAGATTATGTTATTTCATGTGAAACAGACCTAACATAAAATGGACAAAACAATGCAATACATAAGGGGAAACATCCTAAGGAAAGTAACATTACAAGGTTGGTTACATAGTTACATGAGACTGCCCAAACATGAACAAAAGAGGGCAATGGAAGTGGCTTCAAATAGCAGCACTTCATTGTAATTGGGTATACAATTATGACCAATTATCCCTAATTTCATCTAACTAACATAAAGAACATAAACATACATAAAGAGTTTGGTGAACCTGTGCACAACATAAAGACATACAAAATGTGCACAAGCCTTAAAATACTGGTTGATTACATTTAGTCCAAAGGTCTAGGCCTGAGGATTGGTATTTGATGAACCAGATCCATCAATGGAACTTGATAGCCTCTTCTTCATGATCCTTTCACTTCTTTCCAATCTACCATTTTTTACACCTAGAGTCTGTCTACCCCTACCCCTTCCCCTTCCTCTTGCAGTTGACATCAATAGAATGAGGACATGGCAAACCTGAAAGTTGCCACATTCTGCATGTACATGTTCTGTTATGCTCATCAACTCTGAATGCTTCACTTCCATTCCTAACCTCAAACAGGTTCCCTCCAGCAGGAATAACATGCCAAAATCTAAATTATAAATAATATAAACACAATTAGAAAAATACTTAACAAATTGAACATCAATAAAGAAAAATTAAGTTTTTATACCTGTGTTTATCCTTGTTTAGCTCCAACCTTTTTTGAATGTTTGGACAAATGTCTCCAGTCCATTTCTCATAAATTTATCTCATTGTATTTAACCTTTCCATCAGAATTACCCTCATTGATTTCAACATTGTAATCAAAGGCTTATTCCTTACTAGTACAAGCACTGAGTTAAAGCACTCACTAAACCCATTCTCAACTGCTTCACAGTTACTACCTATCCTAAAGAAAGCTCTAGACCATGTTTTAGGATCTTTTTTTATTAAGTATTCATGTGCACCCGGATTTGCTCTTTTAATTTTTTGCATAATTTTAATTAAGGATAACTAGCTTTTGATGCAGCCCAAAACAATTCCCTGAATTCTACTCCTCTATACTGCTTTCTGAAACCTACATATATATGCCTGGCACACTGTCTGTGCTCAGCCAATGGCATCACATCCTTCACAGCCTCAATCAACCCCTTATGTTGGTATGAAATTCGTGTCAACCCATTCCCAGTAGGCATGTCTATGTCTTCACCTAGTAGTTCTAAAAACCATGACTAGTTGTCCTTATTTTCAACATTCATAATTGCCTAAGCTATTGGATAAATATGATTGTTTCCATCCCTACCAATTGTAGTTATGATTTCACCAACATTGGGCTTTTTTAGAAAGCAACCATCTAATGCAATCACAGGCCTACATCCTAACTGAAAACCCTTTTTCAACCCATAGAAACAACATTAAAACCTATCAAAGTATGTCTTATCATCTGGATTAACAGTAACACCTAGCTTGACTGTAGAGCCATCATTTGTGTCTAATATTTCCTTACCATATGACCTAATCATAGCATAATGTTCCTGAATAGTATTCTCACCTTCATTCAATGCCTTTGTTTTGGCATATCTACATTGACATGGGCTCACTATGCACTTATACTTTTTCAAAACCAAATCAGCTATCTCATGTAGTTTGATTGCAGGATTTTACCTTATCTTATGTCCAAAATGCTTAACAATCTACTTGTAGGTCACTAAGTTGTCATACTTAAAATCTCTAACACATGTATGCTCCTTATTTAAAGATATTACCTGGAATGATGATTCTGTAAGCATCATCTTACCATAACATCTGAATGGACAATTAGAACCCTCATTTGCACCAAGAGTAGGATATTTGATTTGTTTCTTTTGCTTCCCTTTTTTAATGTCTTTCAACTTCTTAGGTCTCCTACCACATCTTGCAATAAGAGAATCTTTAGAACTTCTGTAGAACCACAAAGAAAACCCATTTGCAAGAGAATAGTAGGTTAGACATTCCTTCAATTGAGCAGCATCAACATACTTTTCACCAACCTGTAATAAAGATAGTTAGATTTATAACTTAACTTAAAATAACTTTTATACCGTTATAATTATTTAAACATACCTTTGGTTTTCTCATTTTTCCAATGTGTTTGATCATCATGAGTTGGAAACTTCTCCTTAATTTGATCATTGTCAAGTATTGTAAAGGGATCTGACAAACCATCACCTTTACCTCTCAACAGATGCATCAATGTGTCCATATACTCCTCATGCTCTATGACAGTAGGAGTCTCACTCATATCATACATCCTAGTAGGTCTAGAACATCCAGCCACTGGGGTGCTTGAACCACGGTTACTTTGATTAGGATTTTTTCCCTCACTTTGTCTCTTTCTAAGTGATATAAGCTCATCCTCACCCTCAAACAGATAATCTACAGATTTGTCAGAGTATTCACTTTCAGTATCTGACATACCCTTAAAAACTTCTTCCAGATCAACAGTAGCCTTAAACCTTTGTTCCATATCACGTTTACTATCAGCATCATCATCCTCACTAAAAGTAGGGTTTACATTCTCCCCAATAACAATACCACTATTCATAGTCCTAGTAGTGTTTCTACCAGCTTTCCCTTCATATTCCATTATCCCTTTACCCTTGTCAACTAACCCCTTACCCTTCTCAGCTAACCCTTTACCTTTGTTAGATAACCCTTTACCCTTATCAACTACACCAGTCACACATATGTCATCATCAATAGATATACTACCTATAACTGTTTCTTCCTCAGCCAAACTACCCAAAGCTGCTTTATCCTCAGCCTAGCTAACTAACTCTTGTACACTCATATTACCATCATCTTTTGGAACACTTTTGCTTCTAGAATTACCATCATCCTCAGACCCATATAAACACATATTCTCAACATAATAGGAGGATAAGTCCTGAGGGCCATGTGTTATGTAAACTTGAATTACGCCATGGTCATGAGCATATTCATACATAGTTTCTAAATCCCTATCATTCTTTATGATTTTCAAACCAACATCTAGCTCACACTGAGGCAGTTTAAAGAAAAGTTCATACAGGATAATTGACTATTTTTTTCTCTTAGAATAGCATGTGCAGTTTTTAAGTCTAAAGGATTATCCTTACGAACAACCCATTCGTAAACAATACCATTCTCATACCTGAGAGGGGAGAAGAGGAATGTACCATCGAAATGCACATCAAATAACAAAAATAGTGAATCATCTGGTGCCATACTGCAAGAAATTTACAAATTTATTATTATTAATTATTAAATTATTAATATATACAAAAAACCCTAACTGAAACACATTAAAAAACAAAAATTGAAGACAAATCAAAGTGGGGACATGTATAATTTAAGCTGATGTACCGTTTGCACCAAACAATTTAGGTTTAACACTGATAATGAAGTACAATTGTCGAGATCCAATTTTAGGGTTTATGTGTGTGTCAGGTAATTGGGGAAAATGGGGACCAGTTTGTGGAGGACCACTTGTGTCCTAATGTTTTATGATTAAGTATTTGTGACTGGTAATACAATGTGGCAAAATAAATGACATGGCAAGTCCATGTCAACAAGGTAACCGGATACTGGTATAAGGGGTAACACACTACACATAATATTCCAAGTTTAAAAGTTTATTGATTTTTACATAAAAAAAGTACACTACACAATTTAGCAAAATGTGGCAAGTTGGATACATTTCTAACTAATTTGCCCTAAAAGATTTGTAATTTTTAGTTAATATCTCATTATGTGTGATATTTGCATATGTTGTGTTTGTGTGACACTTGATCAATTTTATATGTCTTTTAGGATGATGCATAATATTACACATCACCTTGTAAATTCATTTGCTTTTCTTTATCATATATGTATTCGTGTAATTGCTATTAATACTTTCATTTGTATGTGTATTTAGATGAATCAATGTTCACTTGCTGCATCTTGCAATTAGTGTGATATGGGTTGGTTTTAGTTAATTACATGTTTATTTGTGGTTCTGATTTAATTTGTATATAATATGTGTTTTTTTTATTTCTTAATGTATACACTGACAATGATGAATACTAAATAGACTATGTGGGTTAAAATGTTTTTTGTTCATATAGTGCATGTGTATGTTTTTTTTTGTTTCAACTTGCAACAATCTAATCAAATATAGTTAGCTTAATTTTTTATTTTATTGTCCAGTAATGTGTATAATATTGTGCTTTTGGATTTATAATAAATGATATAAAGCTAGTTTTGTATTATCTGTTATATAATTTGCTATCTTCATTTATATATAAAATGTTAATTTTTGTGTAAATGTGAACATAAATTTGTATTTGCTTTGTAGCACATTTACGTGTTTTTGTATTATACATTTTGTTTTTGTTGGTGGTCAGTGTTGCTTTGTGTCTAATCATGTTTTTACGTATCACTTGTATTGTGTTTGTTTAATTGCTCATTTTCCTTTACTATTGTTATTTCTTGTCTTGTATGCTAAGTGCAATGCCTGTGTATTATATTAGGTTTTTGCTTCATATTGCTAATGCGCATGTTTATAATTTTGTAATGTCACAATATTCTACTGCTTGATGTGTTAATTTGCAAACTGATTAAATGTTAACTTATTTATTTGATAATATTTTTTTTAGAACGGCAAATTATATTAAGAAACTAGCAAGGCGCTAGGAAAAAATACAAATATAAAAGGAACCTAGGACATTTCATCCAAGAGATCCAATCAAAATTGTTTATACACCTATTGGAGCACCAAGTAAAAGAGAGTAAAACAACTCATCAAATAGCTATATTTATTTGATAATATAGCTAGCCATGTCAAATCTTGTGAAACTTGAATTTTTGGCTTTGGATATAAGTGGACAAAACTATTTGTCTTGGGTCTTGGATGCCGAGATATATCTTGCTGCTAATGGTCTTGGTGATACAATCAAAGCAGGAAAGGAAATAACTATTGAACAAAAGGCTAAGGCAATGATATTTTTACGCCATCACCTTCATGAGAATTTAAAATTTGAATATCTCACTGTCAAGGACCTAATGGTCCTTTGGAACCATTTGAAAGACAGATATGAACATCAAAAATAGTGATTTTGCCGAGAGCCCGCTATGAATGGGTTCATTTAAGGTTTCAGGATTTTAAAACAGTGAGTGATTATAATTCGGCAATGTTTAAAATTACCTCCTAATTAACTTTGTGTGGAGAAAAATCACCGATGAAGAAATGCTTGAGAAAACATTCTCTATATTTCATGCCTCTAATTTGTTATTGCAACAACAATATCATGAAAGATGCTTTAAAA
>BQNB010064713.1:0-33057 GCA_026074375.1 Tanacetum coccineum | reverse complement strand
TTGGCAGTTTTTGTCTGTTTTTGGTCATTTAAGCTCGTTTTTGAAGGTAAAAGATATGTGTAATTAAGCACTTATCATGAAGTATCCTACTCAGCATTACGACGTAAACCTTGCAAGAAGATTACGCCATAACTACTATTTAGCCTGAGAAGAATGAAGTACACGCAAGCATCATTACAGGGTAATACCTTCATAATGGTTACGTCGTAACCAGTTCAAATAGTATAAATAGAGCCCTAATCCGGCTTCATTTGCATCATTCACTTCCACACATCATTTCACAACAGCCTACGGGTGACCAATACCCTAGGAAGACGAAGTATTCCACAAGAGGTCCTTGGGAGAATCACTTTACAATTCAAAAGCATTAATCATTCGTTAAAGACATTTTGTAAGAATTATGGTTTCTATTTCAATGAAGTTATTTATTTCTTATGATTCTGTTTTTATGAGTAGCTAAGCTTCTTTAGTGTTAGCCTAATCATGTAGTTGTTATTGTTATTGATGCGTAAATTCTTTTAAATAAATTATTTGCAAGTTTTAAATTTATAAAACTCGTCTACCGTTACACGCACTAATGGGCAGAGTACCTGGTCGTTAAATAGTGCAGTAGTTTGGTAAATCCGAAGTCGTTCCCAAGAGCTAAGTTGAATAGTTCTAATTTGATTTTTGTCACGGTTTAAAATAGGTTTTGATTTGATTAAACAAAAGAAACATAAATGCTGAAAAGTAAATAGGTTTAGAATTCAATAGGGAGAAAAGCGTGCTAGCCTAACCACTTCATTGCTATTATTATGACTTAATTTCTCGTGCCACGTTTAACTACTAATTTTACCAGTGGATTTAATGTCAAAGTCCCGAATGGTCATTAAGGTCTGTTCTATGCTCGCCTACAATTCCCAGCCCTTATTGGTCATGTGAGCAAGGGTTGTCCAAGTTTGTAGTGATTAATCCCCAACTATCACTAAGACCAAACTAGTAATCTAAAGATTACTAACCCCCTCTAAAAGAGTTCTTGTGCTTTTTAAGTATTTATAGTGATAGAGGCGGTGACATGGTCAGTTCCTACATTAGAAATAGGTGTCAAACTATTCTAGTACCTTACTAATCCCAAGTTCAAAATGGTCAAGATACTAATGAGACTAGCAAAATCCAAATCACTTTATACACTACCAAAACTCAAGGATTCATGAATGGCTATATGGATATCTAATAAAACTTTTATTAAACGGGAATCATAAGTCACAACAATAACAACTACATGATTAGGCTAACACTAAAGATGCTTAGCTACTCATAGAAATAGAAATATAAGAAATAAATAACTTCATTGAAATAGAAATCGAATAATTTCTAAACCAAAAAAAAATTCTTAATTTTTAGTTTGGCGAAAGATTAATGTCTTTAGAAATGTAAAAGTGATTCTCTCCTGACTCTGCTCCTCCCCCTTTGGATTTTCCTTTTCTGGTGGAAAGCTTCGTCTTCTTGAGGTATTGGTCACCCCTAGGCTACTGTGAAGTGAAGTGTGGAAGTGAATGATGAAAATGAAGCCGGATTAGGGCTCTATTTATACTATTCGAACTGGTTAACCGGTAGCCAAACCGACGGCTCATCATGCGTAACCAATGCGAAGGGCTTATACGTCAAAATAATGCTATTTTGGCGTGTACTTCGTGTCTTGCCTCCAATCCACAGGCAAATATTGGTCTTACGGAGACGCTTAATGCTTCTCGTAAGGGTTAACGAGACCCCATATGCTTAGAAGTAGTGTAATGCAGCCAACCATAACTTTTGACATTGACTTAATTAGATTACGTCGTAATGATGACGAGGGTGGGAAAAGGTAATCACGACATAAAGTTCTTGATTTACCCTCAAGGGTCAGCTCTTTATTTTCATGTATTTACGACGGCGTAAAACTAAACCTAGTCGATGGTGTTACACCGTAACTGTCTTTTGTCTATTGTCTTTTTCCTTGCATGCATGATTTCCACGTCTAATTTCCGCGTCTTTTGCTCAACTGCCTGTTTTGTTCCTGAAAACATCTTATAAGTGATTTAGTAGTATTTTCATATATTTATAACATATTTCAAGGCATATTCATAGGGAATTTGATACTAAAAAGTATATCAGTTATGATTTATGATTCCCGTATAATAAAAGTTTTATTGGATATCCTTATAGCCATTCATGAATCCTTGAGTTTTGGTAGTGTATAAAGTAATTTGGATTTTGCTAGTCTCATTAGTATCTTGATCATTTTGAACTTGGGATTAGTAGGGTACTAGAATAGTTTGATACCTATTTCTAGTGTAGGAACTGACCATGTCACCGCCTTTATCACTTTAAATATTTAAAAAGCACAAGAACTCTTTCAGAGGGGGTTAGTAATCTTTAGATTACTGGTTTGGTCTTAGTGATAGTTGGGGATTAATCATTGAAAACTTGGACAACCCTTGCTCACATGACCAATAAGGGCTGGGAATCGCAGGCGAGCATAGATCCACTGGTAAAATTAGTAGTTAAACATGGCACGATAAATTAATTCATAATAATAGCAATAAAGTGGTTAGGCTAGCACGATTTTCTCCCTATTGATTTCAAAACCTATTTACTTTTCAGTATTTACTTTTCTTTAATTTATTCAAATCAAATCTCTTTTATAAACGTGACAACAATCAAATTAGAACTATTAAAACTTAGCTCTTGGGAACGACCTTGGATTTACCAACCTACTACACTATTTAACGACCGGGTTCTCTGCCCGTTAGTGCGTGTAACGGTAGACGAGTTATATAAATCTAAAACTTGGCAAATATTTTATTCAAAAGAATTTACGCATCACTAAGCCTTGCATAATAAACCCATTTATCATATGTACTTGTTTCTCCTTGGCTTTAGTGGTGGAGATGTGTATTCTTTCCAAGCCTATGATAGAATCACGATCGAGCAATTGAGCGTACAACTTAAATGTTACACCATAGACTAGTTGAGAGATCTGAGTGTTTTTGATTTCCTATATTTCGTGAGGAGCTTGGTTGTGTATAGGTTTTGGATACAAGAAAATGCTTAAAGGAAAAACCACTAACTACGGTTGGGATATATTTTCAGAAAACTTCTAAAGTCTACTTGAGGACAAGTAGGATTCAAGTGGGGGGATATTTGATGACATCAAATAAAGTGGTTTTTATAGCGTCATTCATCCTATTAAATTAACCCATTTTGTGTAATTACTATACCTTAATCATTCAAATTTTAGAAATATAGTAATTATGGAGTACTTTGTGAAGTTGAGCTAAAAGATGTATGTTTTGGAGCATAAACAAAGAGTTCGAGAAAAGTATACTAATCTGACATCAATACGCCGTATCATTCTAGAATAATACGCCGTATCATTCTAGAATAATACGCCGTATCCAAGACTTTGATGAATGAGAAGACCATTGCCTGACTTTGAAGAATACGCCGTATCCATCTCAACGGATACGCCATATATGATAATTTGGTCAACGAAGAGAAGACTGATGATTTCAAGACAATACGCCGTATCCGTTACTGAGGATACGACGTATCCACGATAATACTTCATGAAGATAACCTCAATTTAAGAAGTCAAAGAGGAGTTATTAACACTCCTAAAATAGAAAAGAGGTTATGATTTCATCATTTAAGATGATTGGTCAAAGATATCAGCTGCCATAATGAAGATTGAAACCTACACCGTAAATATGGCAAGTCTTTGTCCCTACTCTAAGAAAACAGCCCAATACGCCGTATTCACCTTAACCAATACGCCGTATTGGTGTCCCTGCTCAGCCTGTAAATAGAAGACTCAAAAATGAGTTTTTAGTGTGCAAAATCATATCAACAATACCTTAAACTTAGAAGATTATTTTCAGAAGCCACTAAGAGCTCAAGGTCAAGCACCAACGCTTACACTCCATAGAAGACACGATTGTAATTCCTATACTCTCAATTATCATATAATTTTTGGTATCGTTCGATTAATCGTTTAGTTTACCTTGATAATATGATTCTTGATACTTGTATTGTTACAATGGTTACGGGCTAATACCCATGGGTATTAGCAATGTTAATGAAGATTTAAATGTTTGGTTTGTTTAACTCGACTGCCCTAATCAATAAATGTTTGTTTATTATGCTTACCAATTCATACTTGTTTATGTGCTTTAATATGGATCTTATCATTCAACTGAGTCTAGTGAAACCTACAAAGTAATCTAGACATCGGGATAGGCTCTTCATATAGACTTTTGTATATCTGGAATAATGGGATCACATAAATGAATGACCTATCTTTATCTAAAGAATAAGAACAAGTCGACTAGCAGGTGTCCCTAGATAATTCGGCAACAACGTTCTTATTCCAAGGGTAAAGACTCAGACAGAGTGGACCACCAGTGTACAAAAGATCGAAAACAGTAAGTGGGTAAAGTCCTCACAGGCTAGCGTTAACAGGAGCACTATTGCTTTAACACCTAAGGTAGATTATAATTTACATCAGAATATAGTTGGCGAACATGTGAGTCGTGACAGGATTAACACATGTCTTATACATATTTAAAATCCAACATTTTAATTAGCTTTCATTGCACGACCAAACAAACCAACGTTAAATCGGAATTAATATGACTAATACAGTTTTCTTATATTGACCGCTCTTCTAACCTTTTGATTATTTTCCTATTTGTTTATTATGTTTAGATTGATTCTTGTCACCATTAAACCCGTGCCAGTCTCTCAGGCTGAAACCCCCCATTTACCAACGTAAATATGTACATAGGTTTAATTTAATTAGGTTGTATATAGCTAACCTTGTTGAATAAAATATTGGTAGACTTATAAGATATTTCTCGCTCTTAGTGATCGACACCCTACTTACCACGAAACTACCATCGATCGGGTACACTGCCTGTAAAAGTGTTGTTTTAGGTAATGTCGGCAAAATATAAATGTAAAACTTGAATCAATAGAAATACCTACACACAACGACACATCAGCGCACTTCTCAGGAAGTGCGGCGCACTTCAGCCTGCAGTAACTCCAATCATTATGATTATGCATAAAATCCATGGATTTTCATTCTCTCTTTGCACCAACTGATGCTCCCTCATTGGCTATAAATAGAGGACGACATTCAGAGTTTTAGACACACAAACACAATATTTTCCTCTCTTAATCAAGAGAACTCTCCAAAAGAGAAATTTTAGGAGTTATGGTGAAACACTCTTGTTGTTCATCCAACTCTAGGTTTTATTCATCAATATAGAGGTTAGGAAGGCTAAACTCGAAAGGAAATCTGTTGTGACATAGTGGGTTGTGAAATCCGGAATTTTTGGTTATTTGAAGCTCATGTGAAATCACCATATTTTGCTTAAGTAATTGGTATAATACTTGTTTCCCTTGATAACCTTATGAATTCTGGAAATTACTTATTGAATATGGATGTTACTTTGATCTACATGGAGTAGTTTATACATGTTTGTTTGGGATAAATGAGAGACATAATAAGAACATGATGAACAACTTATAAATATGGAATTATAATATTAAACTTGATGTTTGAATACTTGATCCTTGTTTGATTATTTGATCTTTCATAAAATATGGAATTAGGTCGAAAGGCTCAATGTGGTGATTGGTTTCGAGTCATGAATCGATATTAGCTTTGTACGAATTAGCTAATAAAATGGTTAATCAACCAAGTAGTGAAATGTTTAATGCCTGTTCTTATGTCTAACGAACTTGAACAAGAAAGTTTAATCTTATTATCTCCAAACATGAATCAATCTTAAAAGCATTTTATATATTAAGAATTAAAGGCCGAAATGAATTTCTTTTATATGAAATATTTAAACTATATGATTAACAATTGTTTAAATGTTTACACCTAAATTCATGTATCCATAAGCATCCATCTATTCTTTGTTATCACTCTTATCCCCAAACAAACATACTTTTAATTATCGAATTTATTCACTTTTATCTTTTGATTCGTGACAAATCTTTAGATATCCTTGCAAACTTGTTTACTTGCCTAAAGAACACCAATCCCGTGTAACGACCTGGTCTTACCCTAAATCTATACTATAAACAGGGGTTTATACTTTACCCGTGTGTTAGTTGAAATTGGTTAAAACTAGTAATATAAATTTAAAGCTTTATTAACACATCAACAACCCTATAGGGTCCCAACTTGCCTTGGTCTTCTACCCTGCTTGCTTCATTCCTTCTAAACACAAACTCTCCCAGCTTGAAGTTTGCCGGACAAACCCTCCAGTTATAGTATTGCTCCATCTTTGTCTTGTATCGGGCCTCCCATATTGCTGTTGTCTCCCTCCTTTCTTATAGGAGGTCAAGGTTCAGACGTTTCTCCTCCTCATTGTAATCCTCTCTGACCATCAAAGTGCCATAAGTGGGCATGCCTAATTATGCCAGGATAACTGCTTCACTGACGTAAGTTAAACTGAATGGAGTCTCCCAATTTCTTTGCTTGATCGAGGTCTGATGTGCCCATAGGACATTAGGTAACTTATCTACCCAGCCAGCCTTCTCCCTTCCCAAACAAGTTTTGATCCCCTCCATTAAACTCCTGTTGGCTCTTTCCACCAAGCCATTTGCTTGAGGGTGAGCAACGGTTAAGTTCATTTGTTGTATTTCGAACCTATCGCACCAGCTTTTGAAGGGGTCGTTAACCAGTTATGCTCCGCTATCAGTAACGATGATACGTTGCAACCTAAACCTGCAGATAATGTTATCCATGATGAAACATATTAATTCCTTTCCGGTAATCTTGACCAAGGGTTTAGCCTTTATCCACTTTGTAAAGTAATCTACTGCCACAATCACAAACTTGGCTCCTCCTCTTGTTGGGTTAGTAGACCAAGGATATCCATGCCCCATTGGTAAAAAGGCCATGGTGCCATGATGGATGTCATCAGGGTCTTGGGTAGTCTCGGCACCTGAGCGTGTGTCTGACACGAGTCACATTTTTGCACTTCCTCTTTGGCATCTTCATGCATGGTCAGCCAATAGTATCCTTGCCTTATCTCTTTTCTCACTACTGTTCGCGGACCGATGTGCATGCCGCAAGACCCCATATGGATTTCCCGTATGACATAGTTTGCTTGCAGAGGGCCTACGTATCATAACATTGGTACCAAATATCCATTCTTGAAGAGTACCCCGGACTCTATAGTATACTGACCTATCTTGGCTCGCAAGTACCAAGCCTTATTTTTGTCTTCAGGCCAGATGCCTTCCTCCAAGCACCGTATGTTCGGGATCATCCATGTGTACCCCTCTTCTTCAACTATGGCATGTACCTCTTGGGAGTTTGTTGACCGTTCGTTAAGAACTTCTACCAGCACCTCCTTATTCAAGTGCTTGAATGCGACTGAAGTGAGTTTACTTAGCATATCTGCCTTTTGATTCTTGTTCCGAGAGATGTTTTCAATGGTGACCTGAAGTCGGTGATGTACTCTTTTGCCATTGCCAGGTACTTTATCACACTATCTTTGTTGGCTTCATAACTTCCATTGATCTGGCTTGCCACCAGCTTGGAGTCGACCTTGACGGCTATGTTTGAGATGTTCATTTTCTGAGCCATCCTCAACCCAACGAGAAGGGCCTCATACTCTGCTTCATTATTCGTGCTAGGAAAAGTAAGCCACAAGGCATAAGTGTATTCAAGACCACTAGGACCAATCAGGACTAAACATGCCCTTGATCCATTCAGTCTGGACGCTCCGTCCGTAAACAAGGTCCAACTTCCAATGTCATCCTTTTCTACTAGCATTTCTGGCATTCGGAAGTACGCTTCTGCTTTTACTCCCTCTGGGGCTTCTAATAGGAAATTGGCAAGAACCTGGCCCTTTACCGCATTTCGGGATATGAATCTGATATTGTATGCCCCTGGCTCCACAACATATTTTGCTAATTTTCCCAAAGCCTTAGTCTTATTAAGAATATACTTGATGGGTTGATCCGTGATGACTTTTACCGGGTGAGCTTCAAAGTATTTTCTTAACCTTATGGTCATGTGAATTTGAGAAGTGCCAACTTCTCCATGGGGGCATAATTCCTTTCAGCCTCATTCAGCGTCGTGCTTACGTACTGAACAGGACATTGTCTTCCCTTTCTGTCAATTAAAAGGACGACACTTATTGTCACACCCCGACAAAAGGCGAAAACTCGGGGATGCAACATAATGATCAATCATAACATAAGATACAATATAGAGAAAAACTACATTTCATAAACTTCAAGTGTTACGAAGACCATCAACCTCGAACAACCTCGAGTGATGTCCCAAATCACTATCAAATCCACAAATCTCTTAAAAATCCAACCTTCCCACACAAGGGACTAAAACTATCCTCAAAAACATAATCCTCCAAACACATTTATTCAAAACAAAGAAAGCAAGACTTCTCAAACAAGATCCCCACGGGATACTCTAAAAGCCCGCTAACACATAACATCATCTTACTCTTCTTTCACTTCACCTGAAAAGGGTACTTGAAAACGTCAACAATAATGTTGGTGAGCTCGTAGGTTTGACCATAAACCACAACCTGTGCCAATACCTTAAAACATTTGGACAATAGTGCTATATGACAGTGAATATATAAATAAACAACCCATGACTTAACATCCCCGCTAATCATGCAGCATGACCTAGCATCCCCGCTAGTCATAAACCAAATCATCACAAACGGAGTCACAACTCCCAATCCACTAATGTACCTAAATGGCCTACCAGCTGGAGCACTATATTAGGGCAACACAACATTGCCATGCCAAACATAGTACATGCAAGTAAACCACAATCCTTGACATGCCCCAGACATATATTCACATCACATATTCACATAGCAGTCATAAGCACATATATTGTCCCAAAAAAAAACCATTATTCACACAACATAAAACTCAGTTCAAAACTCATTTGAGTACCATTTTCCTCCAAAGGAAAACCATAAAAGAAAGTGGGGCTACGAGAACTCACCTCAAAGGTGTCAAGCAGCAATCTCACTAATAACATCAAATAGTTCATACTTTTTAGTATCGATATCCCTATAAAAATGCTTTGAAATATGTTATAAATGTATGAAAACACTGCTAAATCACTTATAAGCTATTTTCAGGATCAAAGTAAGCATTTAAGCAAAAGACGCGGGATTTGGACATGGAAGCTACGCATGCAAGGAAAAAGACAAAATACAAGAGGAAGATTACGGCGTAACACCATCGACTTGGTTACGCCGTAACATACCAATATTAAGAGCTGAGTCATCATCTACTTTACGCCGTAAACGTCTAGTCATCATTGTCAAAACCCAAAATTTTCAGAATTTTAAATTACCATTTTACCCTTTGACTTTTTGGTTCCGACTTGACTTATGACTTTTTGACCTTTTACGGTCTCATAAAAACGATTACCGCGTAGCCGGTAAATTTTTGAAACGTATTTAAATAATAAATCATAATTACGATTATTATCGCTCATTTGCAAATTTATTTTTCTAACTTATTTGACTTGAAAACGAGAAGATATATTTTATTCCTAAATTAATTTATCAAAAACGACCCGCTAAATTTCGTTTTACTCTAAAGCAATTTGATGAAAAACGACATTCCGGACAACTTTTCAGTGTTACCCGAGACACGAAACCAAGCAGAAAATGACTAAAATAGCCTCGCAAAGTTTTAAAAAAATCGCATACAAAGCATACCGACACAAAAATAATTAAATTTATATTTAATTATCACTAATTATTAAATAAAAATATTTAATAAATCATTTAATTTTTTATTCAAAAACATTTACTTAAAAACGCGAATGTTCAAAATAAAGTTTTAACTTTACGGACAAAGGTTATCCGTGAAACCCAAATAAAAATTAAACATTTTAAATATAATTTTATAAAAACATTTATAAAATAATAGTCGAGTAAATACTCGTTTTTATAGGAAAAAAATGATTTGGAAAACAACGGCGCAACTTTCGTAATTTAATTCAATCGTTAACTAGTCCAAACGAGACCCGAACCATTACCTAACAAAAATTACATCTTTGGTCCCTCTAGTAATATTTATAATTCCAACCCTACACTAAATTAAACTTGTCACATTGTATTAAAACTTTGCAATATATATATATAAAAACATTTAGGGTTTTTATCATTTTTACCCTAACCCTACACACACATATATACTCCCCTCCTCCCAAATATTTTTCCGGCGCCCCCTTATTTTCCGGCCAATTTTTCCGGCGACGTCTCCCATCTCCGGCGAGACTTCCAACCACCCCATCCATCATCTCCGACATCATCGCTGCCATCCCCTTCGCTACCACCACGCCGCCGCTGCCATCCTCACCTCCACGCCAACCCACCTTCGATCCACCTGTGTACGCCATCACTACCACTGGATCCATCTCTATGACAGCCGTCGCCGCAGCCACCATCATCACTACGTGACCACCTTGGCTGCTACCCCACAACCGATGCCACACCACCTCTCCCTACCTTCATCTTCACCACATCCACCAGCCCACCATCACCACCGTCGCCATCTCCACCCGTCACCATCCCCACTGTCGCATCTTCTTCATCGCCGCCCCCTACTCTCCATCTCCACGCCACCACTCTCCTCACCACCACCTCCTCGTCACCAAAAGGGTGCGCCTGGTTTTCTTATCAACACCAAAAAGGGTGCGTTCGGTTTAATAACGGCACCAAGGGTGCGTTTGTTTTTCTCAGCCACAACCCACCACCATGTCACCCCCACCCTCCGAGTTTGGATGGTTTCTATACTTGTAAAAACTTATAATGTTCTTTTTTATGTGTTTTGGTTGTTTATACACGTTTTTGTTTTTGTTTAAATTAGTTTTGGTTCTTTTGTTTCGGTTGGCATAGAAATAATTCCATTTGTAAAAGCACTGAAGGACATATTCAATACATTCGATCAATATTTAATTGATGAACTTTCTGAAGTCAAAATGTCTTTCATCAAATGGAACAGGCTATGGAACAACATCGTTTAGAGTCAAAAACGTTTAAAGTTAAAATGAATCAAGTTTTAAATGAAAACGAACGACTCTTAGAACAAGTCATCAACAAAGATATAGTGAACATAATTATGAATTCTACTATGGATAATGCTTCTGTGAATATGCATGAATTTCAAAAGTGTCTCAAACTTGAGACTGAGCTTTTCAACAAAAAGGATTTCATTGAAAAAGAGACTTATGATAAACTGTTCAGAAGTTATACAACTCTTGAAAAACATTGCATTTCTTTAGAAGTTGATACTCAGCTTAATCAGGAAATTTTTTAAAGGGACAATTCTGTTTTAAATCAAAGTGCTCCAAATTTTGATCAATACTTTAAATTAAATGAATTGAAAGCTCAGTCGCAAGAGAAAGACACGGTCATAAGAAAGTTGAAAGAGAGAATTAAATCGTTAAGTAGAAATATGAATGAGGATAAGGTCAAGAAGGACATAGAAGAGATTGAAACGTTAAATATTGAATTGGATCATAGGGTGTCAAAACTTATTGCAGAAAATAAACATTTGAAACAGACCTATAAGAAACTTTATGACTCGATTAAACCGACACGTATTCGATCAAAAGAACAATGTGATGCTTTAATTAATCAAGTTAATCAAAAGTCTGTGGAAATCTCTGATTTAAATGTAAGTCTCCAGGAAAAAGATTTGGTCATTACAGCTCTCAAGGATGAATTAAGGAAACTTAAAGGAAAAGATTTAGCTGATAATGTTGTTACCAAACACATTATTGCTCCAGAAATGCTTAAGATTGATGTAGAACCTATAGCCCCTAGATTGTTGAACAATAGGACAACTCACTATGACTACCTTAGGCACACTCAGGAACAAGCTGCGATTCTTAGGAAAATAATGGAACAAGGAAAATCACAAAATCCTCTAAATAATAAGTATACCAAACGAATTCAGGAGTTGCTTATAATAATCAGACAAACATGCCCTAGCATTAACAATTCAAGTGATAAATTAGTGGCTGTGACCCCAAAGAACAAGGATAAAAGATTTAGATTCACTGAGCCCGTCACATCCTCAGGAAACACAAACACAAAAACAGCTTCTTCATCAAACCTAGTTTCTAACAAACCTATGTTGTCTTCTACAGGAGTAAAAACGTCTACTAGTGCTAGCGGATCACGACTTAGGCAATTACTATGATAAGATTCAGCGAACACCAATAGTATCAGGAGAGAATACAGTTAGAAGCCTACTCTATGACAGTTTTTTATTAGTTTGAAAAATAAGGAATTGTGTTGTGGAACCTAACTAGGAACTGCAAATGTGCATCACTCAAGTTAATGCGAATTTCGTGAACTTCGAATGTGCTTATGTAAATGGTTTTTGCCATGCTTTTGTAATCATGATTTGTGTGTTCTTGATGTTTATCAATGATGTGATTGTGTGCTAATATCTAATCTGTTAAGAAAAGTTCAAATAGAAAAGTTTGGAAACCAACAGGAAAAGTGTTCACAAATATTAGATAAACTTGGAGACCTATTGGTCGGACCTTCACTATAGTAGGAAATGTGTGCTCTTTAACTAGCATTACCATAACTGCTGAAGTGCCTCCTAGGAAACCAACTGCTCTAGAAATTGATACACCTAAGCTTGTAGTAACATTGGTTTACTCAAGGAAACCTAAGAAATCTAAAACTAATGTTCCTGTTAGCAAACCTAAGATTCTTAAATCTATATCTGCTAACAACAAGGAACCCAGTAAATCTTGGGGATCTATTATTTCTGATGTTCCATCTTTCTCTTTTGATGGTCATCTAAATTGTTCTCTGGTATTTGGACTCCGGCTGCTCCAAGCATATGACCAGAGATCGCTCTCAGCTCACCAATTTCGTCGATAAATTCTTGGGTACAGTTAAATTCGGAAATGATCACGTGGCAAAGATATTGGGATATTGTGATTATCAGTTTGGGAATGTTACGATCTCAAGGGTTTACTATGTGGAAGGACTTGGACATAACTTAGTCTTCGTTGGGCAATTCTGTGATTCGAACTTTGAAGTTGATTTTCGTCAACACACCTGCTTTATTCATAATCTAAAAGGTGTTGATCTATTGACTAGATCTTGAGGCAATAATTTGTATACACTGTCCCTTGGAGATATGATGGCGTCCTCTCATATATGTCTCTTGTCAAAGGCCTCAAAGACTAAGTCATGGCTATGGCACCAACGTCTGTCTCATCTGAACTTTGGTACAATCAACCATTTAGCTAGACACGGTCTTGTTTGAGGTCTCCCTAAGCTAAAATTTGAAAAGGACCATATGTGTTCTGCGTGTGCAATGGGCAAAAGCAAAAAGAAACCTCAAAAACCTAAATCTGAAGACACCAACCAAGAAATTTTTTATCTTTTACACATGGATCTTTGTGGCCCAAAGCGTGTCACAAGTGTTAATGGAAAGAAGTATATCCTCGTCATTGTCGATGATTACTCTCGATTTACATGGGTAAAGTGCTTACGGTCAAAAGAAGAAGCTCCAGATTTCATAATCAAGTTTCTTAAGATGATCCAAGTACGGCTTAAGGCACCTGTTCTTCGAATCAGAACAGATAATGGAACTGAGTTTGTTAATCAAACTTTGCGTAAATATTATGAGAAAGTTGGCATCTCTCATGAAACATCTGTTGCTTGCTCTCCACAGCAAAATGGTGTCATTGAAAGACATAATCGTATGCTAATTAAAGCTGCCCGCACAATGTTGATTTATGCAAAAGATCTGTTATTCTTATGGGAAGAAGAAGTTGCTACCGCATGATACACCTAAAATCGTTCCATCATACGTCTTCGTCATGGCAAAACACCATATGAGCTTTTACATGACAAACTTCCCGACTTATCATTTCTACATGTATTTGGTGCACTTTGTTATCCGACAAACGATAGCGAGAACTTGGGCAAGTTACAACTGAAAGCTGATATTGGTATTTTCATTGGCTATGCACCCACAAAGAAAGCATTTTGAATTTACAACCGACGTACCAGACGAATCATTAAGACAATTCATGTAGATTTTGATGAGCTGACAGCGATGGCTTTTGAACACAGCAGTTTAGAACCCACACTTCATGAAATGACTCCTGTAACAATCAGTTCAGCACTCGTGCCAAACCCTCCTCCTTCAACACCATTTGTACCACCTTCAAGAACTGATTGGGATATTTTGTTTCAACCACTATTTGATGAATTACTCAACCCTCCATCAAGTGTTGATCACCCAGCCCCTGAAGTCATTGATCCAATTGCTGAAGTAGTAGCTCCAGGACACGTTGCATCAACCGGTTTACCTTCCTCAATAACTGTTGACCAAGATGCACCATCACCTAGTAACTCACAAACAACACCTAAAACTCAATCTCCTATCATTTCTAATGACGTTGAAGAAGAGAATCATGACTTAGATGTTGCACACATGAATAATGAACCATTCTTTGGCATTTTAATTCCAGAAAACAATTCTGAAGCATCTTCTTCTTCGGATGGTATTCCCACTATTGTGCAAACTGTTGCTCCTTACTCAGAACATGTTAACAAATGGACTAAGGATCATCCTTTAGACAACTTCATCATTGAACTCGGAAGACCTGTCTCCACAAGACTCCAACTCCATGAACAAGCTTTATTTTGTTACTACGATGTTTTTCTCTCATCAGTTGAACCTAAGACTTATAAAGACGCATTAACTCAAGCATGCTAGATTGAAGCAATGCAAGAGGAGTTAAATGAATTTGAACATCTTAAATTTTGGGAACTCGTTCCTCGTCCAGATAAAGTGATGGTCATTACTTAAAAATGGATCTACAAGGTGAAACTTGATGAATTAAGAGGAATTCTGAAAAACAAGGCTCGATTGGTTGCTCGTGGTTACCGTCAAGAAGAGGGAATTGATTTTGAGGAATCTTTTGCTCCAGTGGCAAGACTTGATGCTATTTTAATTTTTCTTGTATTTGCTGCTCACATGAATATGATCGTCTACCAAATAGATGTTAAGACGGCATTCTTGAATAGCATTTTGCGCTAAGAAGTTTATGTCAGCCAACCAGATGGGTTTGTAGATAAAGACAATCTGAATCATGTGTACAAGCTTAAGAAACCATGATGGTTCAAGCTCAACAAGAACAGGGTGAAGGTTCAACAATTCCCACTGATCCCCATTATACACCCACCATTACTCAATCATCATCATTACAACCCCAAAAGAAACAAAAACCAAGGATGCACAAGAAGGACACTCAGATACCTCAATCTAGTGTTCCTAGTGACAATGTAGCAGAGGAGGCAGTTAATGAGGAGAATGTACCTACACATTTCAATGATCCACTGCTTAGTGGTGAGGATAGTCTGAAACTTGAGGAATTGATGACATTGTATACCAACTTACAAAACAAGGTTCTTGATTTGGAACACAAAAAGAACACTCAGGCATTGGAGATTGAAAGGTTAAAAAGGAGGGTGAAGAAGCTTGAGAAGAAGCAAAGGTCAAGAACTCACAAGCTCAAAAGATTATACAAGGTTGGTCTAAGTGTTAGGGTTATATCCTCTAAAGATGAAGGTTTGGGTAAGGAGGATGCATCCAAACAGGGGAGGAAAATTCATGATATTAATGTTGATGAAGACATCACCCTGGAGAATGTTCATGATGAAGATATGTTTGGTATTAATGATCTTGAAGGTGATGAGGTGGTTGTTGAAACTGAAGTTGCTGCTAAGAAGAAAGATGATGAAGTTAATGTTAGTACTGCTGGTGATGTTGCTCCAGTTAGTATTGCTACAATAACTACTGTTGAACTTACTTTGGCTCAAACACTAGCAGAGTTGAAGAGTGCAAGACCCAAAGCTAAAGGGCTTGTTATTAATGATCAAGAGCCAAGTGAATCAATAACAACAACTACAACAACAACTACTGCAGGAATTCTTCTTCAAGAGCCAAGTGAAACAAGAACAATAACAACAACAACAACAATTCCTTCAAAGGACAAGGGTAAAGGTATAATGGTTGAAGAACCTTTAAAGATGAAGAAGAAAGATCAAGTCCTTTTTGATGAACATGAAGCTATAAGGCTACAAGCTCAATTTGATGGGGAAGCAAGGATTGCAAGAGAAAAAGAAGAAGCTAATGCTGCCTTCATTGCACAATGGAATGATATTCAGGATAAGATTGAGACTGACTATGAATTAGCTCAAAGGCTGCAAGCAGAGGAACAAGAAAAGTTAACAATTGAAGAAAAGTCTAAACTGTTTCAACAACTCTTGGAAAAAAGGAGGAAGCACTTTGCAGCAAAGATAGTAGAAGAAAGAAGAAATAGACCACCCACAAAAGCTCAAAAAAGGAGTATAATGTGTACCTATCTGAAAAACATAGCAGGATGGAAACCCAAAGACTTGAAGACTAAGTCATTTGCCAATGTTCAAGAGTTATTTGATAAAGCAATGAAAAGGGTAAACACGTTTGTAGATATGGACACAGAATTGGTGGATGGTAGTGAAGTAAGAGCAGAAGGCAGTGAGACAATAACACAAGAAAGCAGCTTAAAGAGAGCAGGTGATGAGCTAGAACAAGAGAAGGCAAAGAAGCAAAAGATAGATGATGATCAAGAAGAAGCTGATGATGAACAAGTTTGGAAATTGTTCCTGTTGAAGAGGACAAATAGCAGTTATTGCTATACCTTTAGCTATAAGACTCTAAGCATTGTGATTGGGAAGATCTTTTTAAAGACGGAAGATTGACTATTATTAAATCTTACAGAGCTTATTGTAAATCAAGAGGTACTCATCAATCGATTCAGATGCTTTAAATCTTTGCAGGGAAGATTTTTGGAAACTCGTGAATTAGTAAAAGCTTAAGCATGGATATAAAGACCAGAAGCGGGCTTATGAGAGGTGTTACTTTAGGGTGATCTAAAGATAATGTTTGAGCATAATATAGAAGATACATTGTGGAGGAATCTACTAGGAAACAAAGTGTTGGTTTGGAAATTATTTGATTCCTGTGGAGTACACTTTGTGAGGTTTCAAGACATGCATATCTTTATGTTGGTTGAGAAGAGACATCCCCTTACACCAACAACAATTACAGAGATGCTGAACAAGAAGGCTTTCAAACTGATCATCTGAATTAAATGTGTTATCAGCTTCTTAAGCTTATGACAAAGCAGCTCAAGAAATAATGAAGTTTTTGGAAGCATTCTCCTGGTGATTATGAAGCTTTTATTAAAGAAACTTGAGAATTTGAAGATAAATATCATGTTTAGGGGAGGATTGTTGGGAATTATTGATTTGATGATACAAAAGAACTTGCTTAAAAGGATAAAGAATGAAACAAAAGGATCAAAGTCAACAATATAGAATTCTACAAAAGATGGAGGATTCTAAAAGATTTGCTTAAAATATAAAGATCAAAGATTAGGAAAGATTTAGTTTCCTAATACAATTAGATTTCCTTATAAGTCTAGATGGACTCTATATATAAAGAGATCCATAGACATTGTTTATGTGTGTGATTGTGTGTGCACCCAAAACGTGTGTGTGTATCATATAGGTGTGATGTAGACGTCTAGTGTGGTTTAGCCCTAAGATAAAAGGTTTCTTTGATCCTGGTATAGTTAGGTAACCATTCTATACTGATCATATAGAATTGGGGCTTGTATGAATGTAAAACCTTGTGAGAATAACATTGTTCTTTATTTAAATTCCATTGTGCATCAACAAACTTTGTTATTTTCGATCCTAGGAGCTTAAACGATTCTCAACAGCGGTTAACTAGTCGTCGATGGGCTTCTTCGAATAGCACCGCTGAGTCATGCCACCTACCCTGAGCAAAAGTGCTTCCCCACTGGGATTTTGGTTTAGACTGGTAATCTAGAATGCCATTGGTGGTACTGTAGTTTGTATCACATTTTGGGGCTTTAACTCTGTAATGCAACTAAGTAGTTATGCTTTATGATTAAATGGAAATGCCAAAACATAAGCAGATGTTAATTTTGAATTATGTCTATTTTGATACAGTTTTCATTGCCCAAATTGGTAATCACTTGGGTGTTTTAGCATTTACAACAGGAAAACAAAATGTTCATTGTCTTAACACCTATTATAATGGTAGATAAAATATAAAGTACATATTAAATCATATATGATTTCTTTCAAAAAGCACATATGATTACTTTTCAAAACTTGTTAAATACAACTATCAAATATGATAACTCAAAACAACAAAGGAGCAAAACCAGTATATCATATATGAAATTCAGAAAGCATTTATGCTTGCTTTTCAAAACTTGTTAAATACAGCTATTAAATATGATAACTCAAAACAACAAAGGAACAAAACCAGTATATCATATATGATTTCTTTCAGAAAGCACATATGATTGCTTTTCAAAACTTGTTAAATACATCTATCAAATATGATAACTCAAAAACAACAAAGGAAAAAAACCAGTATATCATATATGATATATATATGAAACAAATACTAATTTAAGAAGATCCAAAGGAATAAATAAACATACACATATGATAATTTAAGTAAAAAGAATCTAATGCAAAATCATATATGATTTCAATATGATATCATATATGATACAACTTATTAAAAATAAACAAACAATTTGTTGAACTTATCATTGGACCAAAATCTACTTATTCATGAATCAGCTCTTCATCTTCTTTAACCAATTCTTCTTCGTCTTTAGCCAAATCTATTTTTTCTTGAACAACTTCCTCTTGACATACTTCTTTTTGAACCACAACTTCCTCTTGACACGCTTTTTTTAACCACAACTTCCTCTTGACACACTTCTTTTCAAACCATAACTTCATCTTGATCTTCAAACCTCCGCGGGCATGTCCTCTTGTTATGATCGGTACCGCCACACAATGAACATGAATTCCTGCCCTTCAAACTTTTTTTAATTGCTTTCTCTTTTCCTCCTTTGATACGCAACTTTTTTTGTCCTTTGGTCGATCCAACAGTTGGATTGTTAACATCAACAGCAGGCGGCTTCGAAACTCCAACAAGCTGCTCTAAATTATCAGTTTTGTTCTTTGAAGGAGGATTTGGGCAATCAACTTCAACCTCTTTCTTTAATGACTTTAACTTTTCAACAAAAGCGCCTAACCTTGGCTTATCTTTACTCAACAAATGGACACAATGATCAACAATCGAAGTTGCCTCATTCGCAAAATTCTCAACAACCACATTCTTCTCACCATATATGTTTCTTTTGTTCTTCAAAGCAGCATTTATAAGGTTCTTTGTCCAACGCCTTAAGACGTATTTTTGTTGAATCATTTCAACATTGGCGTTCTTAAAGACACAAAAATATGCTTGCATAATATGCCAACTCTCACAAAAAGCTGACATGAACAAACAACTGAACCATCTCAAACGTTCTGCAACACCTTAAAAAACACAAAGGGCGAGTAAAAGTAAGATACTGTAGAGAACCCACAAGCCTCTGTCGGACTAGAAATCAGATCAGCAACATTACCTAGTTTGGACTCAGTATCAACAAGAGTCCTACTCGGGTTACAACTAACCATATGAGGCCACTCAAGAATCTCAATGTCATACTTACGTAGAGATAAAAACATCCCTGAAGAGTCACACGTAACAAAAATAACTAGAAAATAACTAAGAGAAACCAGATCCATCATAGAAAACTCCTTATGTAAAGAAGCAATAATCCGTTGTAACAAAATCTCAGATAAAGCAGTTGAAACAATATCATCAACATACAATAATAAATAAGTAGTGTGAGTCCCCTTTCTGTAGATAAATAATGATGAGTCACAACAACTATGAGAAAATCCAACATGAGTAGTATAAGCAGCAAACTGCCGAAACCAAGTCCGAGGGCCCTGCTTGATCCCATAAAGAGACCTTTGTAATAAACAAACATAATCAGGATGTATAGAATCCCGATATTCTAGAGGCTGATGCATATAAACCGTCTCAAATAAATCTCTATGCAAGAAGGCATTCTTGACATCAAGCTGATAAACAGGCCAATGTCGAGAAGTAGCCAACTAAGAATAGTCCAAATAGTACCCAGTTTAACAACTGGGTTAAAGGTCTCATCAACATCAATACCATCGACCTGGAACTGTCATTCGCTACAAGACGAGCCTTGTAGCAACTAAGAGTGTCATTCGCTAAATACTTATGTCGAAATGACCACATACAACGAACAATATAGGCATCGGTGGGTCGATGCACAATAGTCCAAGTTTTGTTTTTAACAAGTGCATTATACTCACCAGTCATAGCATTTTTCCAATTTGGATCATTAAACGCCTCGCTATATGATTTCTGTAGAGGCGAGATAAAAGAAACATGAAGATTAAGACGATGAGCAGGACGATTAGTCCCAACACGAAAACGCGTGACCATGGGGTGAACCGAAACTAGTTTCGGGTTAACATTTAGAGTGGATTGAATTTGGGAAATGAAAACAGAAGATGGTTGTGGTGTATCAGGCGAAGTGAGAAATAAGCTGATCACATTAGTTGCGACGTGAATTGGATCGGGAGGAGTAGCCTCTTGGGATCATTCAGGAGCAACCATGCCAGAAGTAGTGGGTTTGGTAGCAAGGGGGTGTTAACGGGTATAGTATTGGGTTCATCAGGTGGAGTTGGACTTGTTGGTATGGTATTTGTTGGGCCAGTTGGGATGGTATTTGTTGGAGCAACGTGGGAATGGTATGGGTGTTGGGCCGGTTGGGATGGTATTTGTTGGAGCAGTGTAGGAATGGGTATGGGGATTTGTGGTAGGTGACGATCAAATGATATTAGAAATGACATTAGACGAGTCATCCAAAAAATCATAAGAGGGACTTGAGGTGGGTGTCATCGAGCCAAACAAGAAAACTCTCTCATCAAATGTAACATGTCGAGAAATAATAATTTTATTTGTGTTAAGGTCAAGGCAATGGTATCTACGGTGATTTATGGCATGTCCCAAAAATATAGAAGGTGTAACTCTGGGTTTAAGTTTGTGATTAGTATGATGATGAGGGTAACAAAGACACCCAAAATTGTGTAAAATATTATAGTCAGGTGTGGTTCCAAAAAGACGGGTAAAAGGTATCTCATTGTCAATGGCGTGTGAAGGTAAAATATTTAGTAAGTAAATGGCCATATTAAGTGCTTCAGTCCAATAATTGGGAGGTACATGAGCCTGAAAAAGTAATAACGGCCACTCTTACAAAACTTCACATCGTTGATTTTTGTAAGTTAGCAACGAATAATCGATCATTCTAAGTGATTCTTTCGGTATAAACTTCTTTTTTAAACGACTATTTTTTTTCCTTCTCTTTTTTTCTCTTTTTCCATTTTTTTCCTAATACATAATAAACCTCGGTTTGATTCCACCGTCTTCACTTTCATAATTTATCCGGATAATCTTTTCCTTGTAGTACTTCTTCATCGGACATAATTCATAATTGCGAAAAGTAGCGAAACTTACGAGCTACATATTTTCCCATTGCATTGTGCAATTTCCCGACCATTACAAAGATAGAAAAATTTCGCTTTGACACAAGAATATACAAGTTTTACACGAATGCAATAGTAACATAGAGATATAGGCTTAATCTCTCGGTAGGTAAGGGTGCAAAGGTGTCACGAAACATAAATATGGTGTACAAAAGAAAGGAATGGCTTAAAGGTTTGTTTCTAGGGGATTTAACTCTAAAAATGAGAGTATCAAGGGGTTACAGGAGTTAACTAATACCAGTGAAATTAGTTATTTTTACGACATTCTCTGTATTTGGTTTAATACTAGAAATTTATCAGTTGAACATGTTCTTCAATCTAAATTCATAGTACTAATCATGACGGTCTCGAGTGATATACCAGACCAAGTTCTAAAGTCCATTACATAAATTTTTGGAATTTTGTAGACATTTAGAAACGAAAAATACGCTTAATTCTCACAATATGTATCAAGGGTTATAGTGCGCTAGATAATGTAACTAGTGATTTTTACAAAAGTCATGCTGAAAAAAAAATTGACCATTTTTAACCTTTGCATGTTATTTTGTAAAAAAGACGGACAAAGTTAATTCTAATTTCTCATTCCCCCCAATTAAACTTATACAGCGTCTCGTTGTATAGATAAAATAATTAAATAATAAGGGAAAATAGAATTAGAACGGAAAACTCCCTGATGTTTTGCTCGTGATAATTCTCCATGATGAGTTCTTGAGAAAAAGTGTGTTGACTAGGGCTTCAGAATGCCCGAATAAGTTCAAACACAAAGTTTTTTTCAGCATATACCAGATCAATGTTTCGCATGGTCTATAAAAGGTTAGAGACAAGTGCAAATTCTTTCTCGCTACAATGTGTACAAGCAACAATTAAACAACAACTGTACGGGCTCAGTACGCCGTATCCCAACCTAGGGATATGCCGTATGGTTCCTTGTAGAAAACAATTTAAATTACTGGGAAGTAAATAATTAGTTTTAATCAACTGTAAGTCCAGAATGCATACGCGTAATCCATGGTGTTTCAATACGTGTATGTAATGTCTGGGAAGACAGACTCGTGAGAAAATTAAAATTCAAACAATTAAATGCGACAAACAATTAAAATGATTGGGTTGTCTCCCGGAAAGCACTTTTGTTTCAGCTAGTCTTTAAGTTCGACCTTTTTCCTCTTCTTTTATTTGGTGCGATGTACGGTCCATCCTTCATCCTTTTTGCGAAAGATGTCATGGTAAATACTTGATACTCCGTTAACAGTTCGTTCCCAAGAGTTACATTCGCGTGTGCATATGGCTAAAAATTCTTCATTATCTCCAATCCTGTATTTGATCACTTCGAATTTGTCCACTCTGCATAGTCCTTCGTTGGGCTGTGCATTATTTATATTCTCATATTGAGGTGCGCTACTTAGATCCATACCACTCGATTTGTAAGTGTTCCTGGTTATTTTCATTATGGTTGTTTTTATCCATTTCAAAACAGGGTTTGGGGAATGAGTCTTTAGGAGGGTTCCCGTATTCTTGCTCCTTCCATTCTTCATTGCTTGAAACTTCATCATTCAATAGTCCTTCCTCTTTTCCAATTTCTATCCAGGTATACAATAGTGCGCGTTTAGTCGTCTCGTCCACTTTTTTATGGTCCTTGAACTTCGAGTTTCTCCAAGGTATGAATTCGAGTGGGTCACGACCTTCTTCATCATCGTCGCACATCTTATCGTAATTGCTAGCACATGATAGGGGATAAAATTTCTTGAAAATTTTCTTCACTAACTCTTCTCAGGTGGAAATATTTCCATTCCCCTATTTCATCACATTCTTTTGCGCCCTTTGAAAGTGAGAGAGGGAAGGCTTTCATGCGGAGTTGAAAAGGGTCCACACCGGCTATTTTGACTAAATCTAGTATTTCGAGAATTTTGCCGATATGTTCGATCACATCTTCCTCACTTCTTCCGCTGAAAGTATTATTTTGTAGTTCAGTTAATAATTCCTTACTGAGTTTGATTTTCATGTTGCTTTCGTCCCTTTGTTCACCAGGATTTTGTTCTTGAGCATTTTTTGGGATAGGTTTAGCCATTGTTCGTAAAACGGTTTCCTGAAATTAAGCACAAACGATTAGTAGGATGTGCCCTTGGGGAGGGAACACATAAATCAGGAAATCGATAACAAAAAAATTGCTACCGTTACTGTATCGGATGACAAATACGCTGTATCCAATTGGTCTAAATACGCCATATAGGTCGGTTGAATGCCAATACGCCATATAGAGTTTACGGAATACGCCGTATTGTCGTGAAACAGATACGCCGTTTAGACAGTAAAACTCAATATGCTGTCCTGATTAGAAGGTTTGATACGTCGTATCCCAGTGGTGGTTACGGGTATCAGAGTGATCAGTCCGAACATAATACTATTTAAAACAATTAAATGCGAGAATTAAAACAAACAATTTAAACACACAAAGCAAATAAATACAAACATAATTTAAATGATTATATTACACTAAATTAAATTAAAGGTTAAAAATACTGATAAGAATAAGGTTTAATAATTTCACTCCCCGGCAGCGGCGCCAAAAACCTGATGTGTGTCGTAAAGGGTCAATTATTTGATTATCACGGTTTTAAGTTTCTAATTTAGCCCGAAAAACCTAAAAACAAACAATGTACGAGCAGTGTACCCGGTCAAGATGGAGTTGTCGAAAACTAAGAGTGAAAATTTAATCTTATATTCTATCAGTATTTTAATTAGTCTATTTACTGGTTAAACCTATGCTATGTACGTTGTCTAATGAAATGGGGGGTTCAGCCTGAGAGACTGGCACAAGTTTGGTGATGACAAATACCAATTCAATACACAATAAACACAAAAGATGAAGATTAGAAGATAGAAAAGCGGCACAAGCCAAATGATAGAAAAAGGATTAGCCATATTAAATCCGGTTCAATGCTGGTTTGTTTGTTTTAGTGCAATGGATTGACTTATTCGAAAGCTGCATATATCTGAAGACTTAGGCGGGACATATCCTAAGACTGGACACATTAATCCTGTAATTATATGCATTCGCATAAGCATCCTTTAGTTTTAATTATAATCTATCTTAAAGGAATTAAAGCAGTCGGTGATCCTGTTAAAACTCTAGCCCAACAGGACTTTACCCACTTATTGTTTGAAGGTGTTTTATATATTGGTAGTCCACTATTCCAATCTTTATCAGTTAATTAAGAGCATGATTGTTGAAACATAAACGGGTCACCTACCGGTCCAACTAAGCTCATAAACAAAAGACAAAGACAGAACATTATTTGTGATCTATTGGTCAAGGGATTTATGAAAACACGATATGGTGAGCTATCCCGGTATCTAGAACTCTTGGTCATAAAAACTAGACCCAGTTGAATGATAGGTGCATATTCAAACACATAAACAGTATGAGGTGATAAAACTAATTAAAAAATCAACACTACATAAAGGAAATCGATTTTAAAAATATCCAATACATTGAACTTTCATTAAGATGGCTAATACCCGAGGGTATTAGCCCACAACCATTGTAATTATACAAGCGTAATCAAACAATTGAAATCGAACGATTAAGAGAGTAAAAAATTACACGATGTCTTCTATGGATTCGTGATCATTAGATTAACTTTATGGCTGATATTCTCTTCTAAAATTCGTCTTGATGAGTATGGTATAAAGAATATGATATTGCACACCGAAAACTCATTTTTGAGTCTTCTATTTATAGTTGCTGAAAAATACTTGATACGCCGTATCCAGATAGGTCAATACGACATTTGGGCTGGATTCCTTGGAGTGCGTGCTACGTTCGTAATAAATCTTTGATATCATTCCTAATTTACTTGATTTACTATATCTTCGAATAGTTATCTTCATGGATACGGCGTATGTAGATAGCATGGATACGCCGTATTGGGAATTGGTCAAACGCGTTTTCTTGTGAAGTCTTGGCGCTGATATGCCGTATCTCTTTAGTTGGATACGGCGTATTGGTGAATTTTCAAAAATCTTCAAATGTCTTCGTTTTAGCTCCAATTTATGCGCCTTTTAGCTTATCTTCACAAAACACTCATGAATTACTGCATTTATCAACTTTAAAGCAATTAAGTACCAAATAATGCAATAATTATATAAAAGTGGGTAAAATAGATGGGATAAATGATATAATAAAGTGACGTTATTTGATGTCATCAATGAAACAAATACTAATTTAAGAAGATCCAAAGGCATAAATGAACAAACACATATGATAATTCAAGTAAAAAAGAATCTGATGTAAAATCATATATGATTTCAATGTGATATCATATATGATACAACTTATTAAAAACAAACAAACAGGTTGCTGAACTTATCATTGGACCAAAATATACTTATTCATGAATCAAGTCTTCATCTTCTTCAAACAATTCTTCTTCGTCTTCAGCCAAATCTACTTTTTCGTGAACAACTTCCTCTTGACACACTTCTTTTTGAACCACAACTTCCTCTTGACACACTTGTTTTTAAACCATAACTTCATCTTGACCTTCAAACTTCCCCGGGCATGTCCTTTTGTTATGATCGGTACCGCCACACAATGAACATGAATTCTTGCCCTTTCAAATTTTTTCAGGGCTTTTCTTTTCTCCTTTGATACACAACTTTTTTCGTCCTTTGGTCGATCCAATAGTTGGATTGTTAACATCAACAGCAGGCGGCTTTGGAACTCCAACAAGCTGCTCCAAATTATCAGTTTTGTTCTTTGAAGGAGGATTTGGGCAATCAGCTTCAACCTCTTTCTTTAGTGACTTTAACTTTTCAACAAAAGCGCCTAACCTTGGCTCATCTTTACTCAGCAAATGCTAGGGGTGAGCATGGTGCGGATCGGTGCGGATTTTGGCAAAAACCACACCGCATCCGCAATTGCGGATTCTATAAAAGTATAAACCGCACCATGCGGATCCTGCTGTTTCGGTTTTGCAGTTTTACGGTTTTCAAATACGGATTTTCGGGTTTTAACCGAACCACACCACATATGACTATTTTTTAATTTTGGGCTTGAACCCAATAAAAATTTTGGGCTTGAACCAAATAGTAATTTTGGGCTTAATGTAAATACACTATATAACTTATTTTCATGTGAGCCTAAAACAGAAAAATATGAAACACTTAAGTAGTAAAACGAAAAATATAATACTGATTTAAACTGTAAATACTCCGCATCCGCACACACCCATAAATATTCTTTTATACTTTTAGCCCAAGAAAGCCCGCTTTTTTATTAAAAAGCCACGTTTTTAATTTTGATAGATAATTAGTTAAAAAATTTGAATATTTATTATTTAAAATTTTGGGGAATAACGACCCGGGAATCATACTTCCCGGTTAATATACGTATTATATTATATATATTTGTGAAGATTTTCCTTTCTACCTTTGTCCTCAAGGGTAGTTTGGTAATTTTCTATCATATTATATTTTATATAATCACGTGTGTTGGTTCTAACGAATCAGCGCCTAACCTTGGCTCATCTTTACTCAACAAATGGACACAATGATCAACAATCGAAGTTTCCTCGTTCGCAAAATTCTCAACAACCACATTCTTCTCACCATATATGTTTCTTTTGTTCCTCAAAGCAGCAGGTATAAGGTTCTTTGTCCAATGCCTCAAGATGTATTGTTGTGGAATCATTTCAACATTGGCGTTCTTAAAGACACAAAAATATGCTTGCATAATATGCCAACTCTCACAAAAAGCTGACATGAACAAACAACTGAACCATCTCCTACGTTTTGCAACACCTTCAAAAAAGCACAAACATATTTAAAAAAACATAAAAATCAGAGTATAATCATATATGATTATACAAACAAAAAAAACTGCAGTGTATATAAAAAACTGGAAACTATATCTCAAAAACAAAACATACCTTATAAAGTCCATCTTTTTTGAAAAACAGATCAACTGTATCATATTGAGGTTTCTTCTTCTTCTTCGGCATTTCATAAACATATGGACTCTCTTTGATAATACACACCTCGGATCCTTCAACCAAACTTTTCAAATCTATTTGGCAATGCCATAAGCCAACAAATATTTATTTCTAAACAAACTCAAACATCGAACGAGTGTAAACATTAGACGCATGACGTTAAATCTTAAGAAAGGTCTTAAGTTTAGGAACAATATCAATTGTCTTAGATCCATCCTTTCTTGTACACGCCTTTGCTTCTCCATCGCCGTCTCAAAACAGTTCATAAAATTCATAAGAGTCGAACCAAAATTTGTAAAATGAGAGAAAAAGGAATTCTCACTCTCTGACCTAGATGTCATCCTCATCAATCCACATAATAGAGAGTCAAAAATATGCAGGAATCCAAGTTGAACGAATATTAAACATCTTTGTTAACCACTTATGATTCTCCAACTTAAACTCTTCCATCAACTTTCCTCATTTCTACTCAAACTCTTCAGGACCAATATACATATTCCATACAATTTTATTCAACTTCTCTTTAAAGTTAGTCTCATCATAGATTTTTGCACATATCCGTAAGAAGAAAAACAATAAACTAAAAAAAACTCATTCAAAGTATCACATATGATATAACAAATAACTTAAAACTCAATTATCATATATGGTAAAACAAATGATATGAAACTAAAATTGAATATTTAAATATCATATATGATGAAAAAAAAGAGTACTTAGAAAAAGATAAAAATACCTTAGCATGAAGCTTTTGGGTGATATGCCATATGCATAGCCGATGCTTTGACCCAGCAAACTCAGCTTCAATAGCATTCCTCATTGCTCCATCTTGGTTAGTGAATACTATACTAGATGCTTTCCTAAAAGGTTTAATAAATGCTTTCAATCACCATATGTAAGATATTGTAGTTTCATTCTTCAACAAACCCGCAGCAACTGTAACACACTTCTTGTGATTGTCTATCGCTATAAGGGGAACAAACACCATCTTGTATCTGAAAAAAAAGCATAAAAAACCTGAAATAACACAAAACATACTACAACTAAGACATTGCTTACAAAAATAAGAGATTCGAAGAAGAATTCTTACTAGTTTGTCTTAAAGGTAGCATCAAAAGATACAACATCGCCAAACTCCATGTAATTGTACTTAGAAACTTCATCGGCCCAAAAAATCACAGAAAGCTCAGCATTCTCAACAAAGTAATCAAACAAAAACTCAGAGACATGCTTCTTTCTATTTTCTATCTTATGAATAAGCATCTGAGCATCACTGTCTCCTATATAGCAGTTCACGCTTATAAAAAAGTTTTTTAAATCGACCGTAGTACCGTGAACAAGCAAATAAGAACCCTTGATACCAGTTAGAAGATGATGAGCTCTTGTTGCACCTATGTTTACACTAGCAGCTTTCATAATAAACGCTTGTTCCAAATAAGTCAACTGCCTCTCTCTCTTTGATAAATGCTTGAACTTTTCAAGTTTAAGCTCGTGATTATGAATAGTATCAAACACATTCAGAACAAACTTTCTAGTATAAAGAACCAAATTAAACACAACACGTGCTTTGCATCCAGTTATATGAAGGTTTGAATTTCTCTTTTGTTTGTCACTGTTCTCTAAATCTAGTGTGTCTACGTGTATTCCTTTAGGGCAACCTTTCCTATTGCAAACTAAATACTTTTGTTTAACATCTCCATTCCTCAATCTTTTCTGACATGAACGCCTAACTACAAACCCTGCTTCTGCAGAATACTTCATATATGCAACAACACAATCATCAACTGAATCATAAACATTCCCTTTAACTAGTAAAACATCCGCAGAAACTTTTGGAATGTAATAAACAGTTCCACCAGGAGTATCAAAATTAGAATGAGTAACAAACGATTCAGGAGTACACAACGCATCCAACTATGAAAAAAACAAAAATAAAAAAAATAAATAGGCTGTTTGTTGAAAAAAAATGCAAAAAATCACATAAGATATCACAAATGACATTTATATAATAATCACAGGTTGTGATATCATATATGATATAACGTATGATATATCCAAACAAATGAAATATAACATCTAATATCATATATGATATCAAAAATGATATATATAATAAACACAGATTGTGATATCATATATGATATACCAAACAAAACAACCTTAAATATAAACACATTAACACAAGCTAAATTATCTCATATGATATATTTCAAATCAACTTAAAACTGATTATTCCTAAACTAATAAGTTGCAAACAGCTTATTTAATTAAAAATAGATTATGAACATAAACTTACTCTTAAAAGCATGTGTCTCATTACTCTCCTTCTCATAAGCAACAATCTCTTCAGTAAGAGCATTAAGAGAACTACCAGATGGAACACAACTTACATCAACAACATCAAATGAAACAGAATTTTGAGAAACACTAGATAGCGCACTTGAATGACTCGGATCCATAAAACCTGATAATAAATCAAAATATGCTAATAACTTGATGTTAATGAATTACAGAAGGATATGGTCGATTAAAGAAGAAGACGATCGATTGAAGAAGACGATGATCAATCGATTAGTTTGTTGTGTTAGTCAAGATATTCGTTCATCGAAGAGAGAAAAAAAGATAGCAGATAAACACACACTATGTGTGTGAATTAAATGAGAGGTTATTATAAAAGATGCTTTTATATTGGACAAAATAGCCCTTGTAGAGCAAATTGAGAATTTAATCTCATTCGTTGGATCATATGAAGATGGAGGGTGGAGATGAATCCCCCAGTATCCAAGAAAGGTTTTGTATCCAAATGAACTTAAATCTTAAACTAACAGCCATTTATAATTTAAATACTTTCGCTTTATTTTAAATACTTTCGCTTTATTTTAAAATTTTCAAATTTTTCTATACTTTTTATACGTTTTATATAAGTTTTTTATATGTTATTATATATGTTTTTATATACGTTTTTGTACGGTTTTATATACATTTTTGTATACGTTACATTTTTATATACGCTCTTATATACTTTTTATAACTGTGATTCACCTTTTTCATATGGTGCATCATAGTTGTAACTGTAATGCACCCATTTTTTAACTACGATGCACAAAAAAGGTGCAGTTTTTACAGAAACTTATGATTGTCATTTTTACAGAAATTATCAACTATGATGCAATAACTTATGATTTTCATTTGTTACGGACACTCTTTTATCGAAAAAAAATTCAAAAAAAAATTGATTTTTTTAAAATTTATAAAATTATATAAAATTAGACGAAACACAAAACAACCATTGGAAAATAAAAAAAGTGACAAAGAGGTCCTTGGAGTTGGGAGGAAAAAAAAGAGAGGAGAGTGGTTTAATGTCACACCCCTAAAATATCGCAGCGAAAAGGTAACTGAGGCGTGACTTCATAGCACAAGAAACACAAGAATATAAAGAACAACCTCTATATGAGCGGTTTTGAAAAGGGTGTTCATTTGATACATTCAATAAAATAAGTTGTCAACAAAGTACACCCTAAAGTTTTAACATAACATAATAAATTGTTTCAAAAGATAATCAAATGAGCATAGTTATGCAGGAAATCTCTATGAGACGCAACTGTGATGGGTGACTATCACAATGAGACTCCATGAAAGCTAGCCATGCAAGTTATTAGCGTGAGAAAATATATGCTAAAACGTCAACATAAAGTTGGTGAGATCATAAGTTTTAGTAAGCATAAGAGTGGAGCATAAGATTTCTAAGTGTATGTGACTATTATAATGAATACAATATCACACAAAAGTATTATTAATGCACTAAGCTTATTACACCAAAGCGTTAACCAATGTTCAAGTTGTTACAAGTTTACCCTGCTAGATGTTTTGCGATACACCTAAAGTTACTCAAATGAAATGCGCCCGTTTGACCGATAGCTAAATAATATGCGTACCCAGATGAGGGTTGTCAACCCGAATAGATCTACTCAATGCATTCGTGCTTACACAAAGTAATTAATGGTTCTTGATAAAAGGGATTTCATGGCAATAGGGTACCTAGGCATTCCGTAAAAGTTTAAAGTACTTGTGTTCGTAAGTAAAAGCAAGCATGGTATTCTCACCCCAAGTGTTTTAAAACAAGTAAAACATGGGATTATGAAACTCATCTTAAGCAAATAAGTGATTCCAAAGGAGTACGAGTTCAAAAGTGGCAAAGTATCCTAACCGCAACCTAATTTAATAATAAGGCGCTTTAGTTTTACAACATGAAGTGAACTATACGTATATGAGTTTTATAATTAACTTTATCACCCATATATACTTGTGTCTAAGGTCTTTCAAGTTCAAAAATATGATTTAAATCAAGTTTACTAAGTAATTAGACTTAGAAAATAGTAGCAGTTTTTTGTGGATAGCTTTACATCCAACTTCTCGGGTTCATAACTCTTTCATTTCTTACTCAAACAAGTCCATTCCAAAGCCTAGATTGAAGGTTTTTGAGTTGTCTTTTAAAAAATGTAAGCCTTACTGTATGAATCAAAGTTTAAAGGGTCCAAAAGTGCTAAACAACACACGTAGGTCAAAATTAGGAATTTCCAAAAAGTTGTACCCAACTTGTTTTAGTTATAACTCGTTCAATACTTAACCTCTAGAATTGATTCAACTTGACAAGTTTAAGTCTAAGTCTTAGCTACAAAAAGTTCAAAAAGCTCTGCTTCCCAAACTACTCTTAAGGTGCTCAAAAATTCGTATAAAGTTTAGTATGCAGATCTGGATACTTTGTCTTGCTCAAAATTCTAAAAATACTAATAAATTCCCTATGTAAGACTAAAGTTTAATCAATTCACACATATATAAATCACACAATAGAGAACAAATGAGAGGAAGAGATGGTGGAGGTGTTTGGATAACACTTTATTTATTTCACTAAGGAAGGTGATAGTCTTTCTCTTTTACACCTTTTCCTTACACACATTTTCACACCCTTTCTATGAGGTGGGAGGTCTCTTTTATAACACAAGAGGCTTCATCCCTTTTGCCTCATGGAGTGACGTGGGATAGATTGAATACTATCCTATAAACTAACGTTACTTAGACTATTTCACTAACTATTACACGCTTATAATATTACAAGACTTGTGAGATCGATAATGATCGTCACTTTACTAGATTATCAATGGGCGATCATTGAGATCTCTGTTAAATTACAACAATGATGAATACTTTTAATGCTAATAATCTCCCCCTAAGGGGTGATCATTGAGATCTCTCTTTGTGACATTGATCTTTGATCTTTGATGCTTCTTGTCTTGACCTTGAGTCTTGTTTGTATAGTAGATAAGCTAGTTCTTTTTGTCCCAATTATGCTCTTGTGATCTTGATCTTGATATTTACTTTGTTTTCTTTGTATTTGACTTTAACTTGAGATAATCATGGATACTTTTGACGGAAATGTCTTCTTAACCAACACACTCATACTTCGA